>CM026416.1:37601189-37693956 GCA_014858505.1 Corymbia citriodora subsp. variegata | reverse complement strand
GTGGTTTGTGCCCGACGACTTGACTTTTCTGAAGTCTCTTCGAGAACTCGGCCGTCGTCGGTGGCGGAGTCCATGAGCTTCGATTAATCCCGATGCGTTTCTTCCACTCCAAGATTTGGGTGTCTCTCTGTGATGTATGTATATATGGGTTATCTGTTTTATTTTCTTGTTAAACTGTCTTTTAAAGGAGAGATTAGATAATGGGTTTCCACGCTGGTTATTCAATTTTCCAGTTCAGATCGTATCCGATGCATGTTCAGATTTGTGTAATGGTGAAATTGGTAATGTATCATTTTCTTTTTGCTCGTGATTTCTGGGGGCTTTCGTTACCGAACCAATGAAGAGAGACAACTGTGTTTGTCGCAGTCTTGCCACCGAGAATTGCTGTGAGCTAGCATCCATTTTCTTGTCCGTGTTAGTTCTGCTTTTTGACATTGGAATGCCATATTCATGCTCGAGAATAAGCTAATCCAGAGAAGATAGTCGTCTCTATCCCAGGGAATGCTCAATTTGCAACGTATGAAAAGGAAAATTGCAACCTTGGATAGGTTTTGGAATTCTAATTTACCATTTGCCATTCAATTTGACTGTGTTTGTCTTACAGTTTTATGAACTGTCACTTTTACATGACAAAGCTCCGCTGCCATGTCCAGAGTCTCTCTGGAATGTCCAAAACTGGTTTTTTCCCTCATGGGTATGCCATTGTTGTCTCCAAGTCTGGGTTTGGGGCTTGTAAGGAGGCCGTGAGATTTTTGTTGAGGATTTGTGGACAAGGACGAAGTTTTGAGGAAGACCTAGAAATGAAGGGGCGCAAACTCTGGCTAGTTTGCACGAAGATGCAAATGAAGATGAGAAATTTGTGAAGGTGGTCGTGAAAGTTGGTGAGGTCATTCACCTCTTGGTCAGCTCTGTTGATTCTCTGGAGATAGAAGTTCAAGAAGCGGCTACAAGAGTGCCCTCAGTGGTTGCAGGGTTTTATTTATGCACAGGTGTGGCCATTGCCTACTCTGCTGCAACTTATCGATGAGAAATTTGAGTTATTGGCCACTTTGGCAGAATGCTTCATGTGTTTTTATTTGCCCTCACAACAAAGTTAACTGAAGGGGAGATATAGTTTATAAGCTGCTTTCTATGGTCCTACAAATTAGCATTCATTAACTTCCCGTAATTAGGATTTGTGGCTACGACCATCTGTGGGAAACACTTGGTTATAATTCAAGTTTACTTGATTGTAGATTCACATAGCTAAAGGACAATTTGCAAGGGTATTTTATCTTCCCATCTGCTGGAAATCATGGTTCGGAAGGCTGACAATTGACAATGTGGTTTTGGGGCTGATAACTGTTGAACATTGCTGATTTTATGATATGGCAGATTGTAGATCATACTTTTATGATGAAAATAACTTCACCGTAAGATCTCTGTCCTGAAACTAAACGTCTCCAATGATGCCAGACCTGACTGTGCTAATCTAAATTATAAATTTTCATTTCTCTATCCAAGGGAATCTGTGATTCTCAAGTGCAGATCTCCTTAGACAACAATGAGAACAGTCGTCTGCATACTCTGATAACTTCTGCTGTCAGCCATATGACCATGGAGCATCTAATCTACAACATGATTGGACTTTACTTTTTCGGGTACAATGTATGACTCAATTCCTTTCACAAAAGATGCCTTCTTCCCTTAAATGTTTTATTTTCTCTGACTTTTTAATGCTTATGTTTATTTGGATCTGGACAATTGCTTATATTCAGTATGAAGCTTTAACAATAAAAAGACTGTAACTTTTATGCATTTTTCATGGAAGGATGGCAAGGTTTTTTTTTTTTTTTTGAAGGGGGGGCAGGAGAGAGAGAGAGAGAGAGAGAGAGAGAGAGAGAGAGAGAGAGAGGCGGATGGAGATTTCTTTCTTTTCTGTTTATGTTTGCGATGCGGACTTTTTTTCTGAAGTATTTTTGGTAGAACTGTAGCCTCAGGATAAGTAGATACATTACTTTGGTTAAATGGTTTTTTTTCCTTTCTCTAATTGCTTATGTACCTTTCAATTGGTTGTACGGTTGGATTTGCTGAAATTTTAGACTGGAATTCTTATTAAAGTTGTATATGGCTGGGGCTTTTGGTGGTTCAATATTCTACTTGGTGCAACATGCTTTCTTGCGTTCACAGTTGAAGGTAAACTGAATTTATGGAATTATGTGCAGAATCATTTTGTGGGTTTGTAGTTAATGCAAATTATTATTGTTATTATCCCAAACGTGGCAGGGACATGGAATGTTCAGCATAGACCCTTCGAGAATTTCAGGATTGGTATGTATATATAGAGCAACTACTATTGAGATGAACAAGAATTATGTAAATCCACCAGTCACGTCTTGTACATGTTAATTTTATGCCAAGTCTTTGAATGTTAGATTGTTGACAATGTGAAGTTGTCTAGAAATGGTGTGCTTTACTCTGAGATAGGCGATTGCAGTTTCCAGACCCAAACCATGAAATAGTGCTTCCTATCTTTCATACATTATTTGGGGGTGCATTATCCATGTTAGGAAATAATAATAAGGGTAAAATAGTCAATAGTTTATTTTGTGTTGAAAGGGTTACTCATATATATATATATATATATATATATATATATATATATATATATATATATATGTATTCTTGTAATCTTTTTCTGATGAAGAGAATACAATATGTAGAATACTCTCTGTTAACATGGTATCAGAGCAGGGTTAAAAAAAAAAAAAAAAAACCCTTCAATCCCACCACTACCATAGATCGTGGCGGAGGCCGTCGCTAGATCCAGATCCGTCGCCGTCGCCGCCGCCGCTGCCATAGCATGCTTCTAGATAGCAGATCTGAGAGAATGCCCACATCGTCGTTCATCGGTTCTCTAAGGTGCGAATCCCAAATCCAGATCCGTTCTCACCATAGCCACCCAGATCCGTCGTCATCGTAGTGACTCGCTGCAGATCTGGACAGAACTGTTGTCCAGCAAAATCGGTATGTGCTCAGCCTCTTTTCTGATGATGGGATTGAAGACCGATTGCACGATTCGATATTTGTTTATCTTGGGATTTAGAATCTGTGTTTTTCATAAATTTTGAGGACTTCGGAGGCCTTTACGGTTGGGCAAGGCGTTCGTTTGATTCTGTGAGGGTTTCGACCCAAATTCGTAAAAAAAAAAAAAAAAATCGAAAAAAAAATCCGTACTGAGGGCATCAAAAGATGTTGTCCAGTATTCTTATATGAATTCTTATTGGCGTATATCTTCTTTTGAAGTGATGGTTGGTATGCGCATAGTGATCTTTCAAGGGTTGGATGGTTTCCGATCATTTTGAAGTGTTGTTGGTATGATTTTATGGCCTCTCACTAAAGTGTATTGACTAAATGGTGGATCGATTGGACCCTCATTTCTGTTTGTTATTCTGTGGCTGATTGCACAATTGGAGTTAAGTGCCTGATTATTGTGTTATTATTATTGGGTTCAATCGATCCTTGTGTTCAACCTGTCTGGCTAATTGCATTATTGGAGTTCAGTGGAGTTAATATTGATGGCTTCTACAACATCTACTGGTTTGACGCATTTCCAATTGACATCTGTCAAGTTGGATGGCACTAACTACCCATCATGGTCTAAAGCTGTACAAGTTTATCTTACTGCAACTAAACAGAATGCTTATCTTACATCTACACTTCCCTCGGATACGAGTAAAGTAGATGATTGGATTGCTGGAGATGCAATGATCCGTACACTGTTATGAAATAGTATGGATCCGAAGATTAGCCCACACTTCATTCAGTGTAATTCTGCTAAGGAAGTTTGGGATAAATGTGCTCTACTTTATTCTGGCCAAAATAATATGACACGAGTGTGTGACACATGGGAGACCCTGTTTGATCTTCAGCGTGGAGATCAATCTCTATCTGAATATTATGCTCGTTTCACTACATTTTGCGGACAGCTAGATGCCTATCTTCCAGCTTCCAATTATGCGAATGTATTAGCCAAACGCTAGAAGGATCTTCGAGTGATACTATTTCTTAAAGCGCTAGGACCTGAATATTCCTCTCTTCGTCAGCAGATTACGTCTGAAAGCTCCCTTCCTACAATTGATGAGGTTTTCTCCCGAGCCTTGCGCTCGACACCTACTGACAAGATCTCCACTACAACTTTAGAGACAAGTGCCATGATTTCTCATGGCTCTAGTGGACGTGGAGCTCATGGTCGTGGTTATCGGGGTCATGGACGTGGACTTATTCAAAGTGGAAGTCGTGGTGGTCGTGATAGAAGTATTGGTGGTCGTGGATCTCGATATTGTAACCATTGCCGGAGGGCTGGACATACTGAAGCTTATTGTTACACGCTTCATCCAGAACTACGACCCACAGTTGCTGCATTTGCTAAAATGGAAGATTCTTCCTCACCAATTCAACCAGTTCCTACTAATGTATAGAATACAAAAGATTTGGTTACATTGACACATGCAGAATATGAAGCTTGGATTCGCTCCCAACAGGTGACAAGAACTTCAGCTCCCACTGCAACTCTAGCACATAGCTCAAAAGGTAGTTCATCTTGTTTACTTTCTACAGTGTCAGACTCTTGGGTTATAGATTCTGGAGCTACTCATCATATAGCTGGTAACTTTAAATTGTTGTCTTCGTTAAAGTCCACACCTCTTGGGGTGTCCAACTCTGTTACATTAGCTGATGGTTCAATTTACCAAGTTACTAGCACTGGAGATGCCAATTTGAGTTCCTCTCTTTCTTTATCATCCGTCATTCATCTCAAATCTCCATATAATTTGATTTCTGTTAGTTCATTGACTAAAGAACTAAATTGTTCTGTCACATTTCTTGCGTCTCACTGTGTTTTTCAGGATCCGAGGACTGGACAGATGATTGGTGGGGGACATGAATCAAATGGCCTGTACTATCTAGACAAGAAGGTGATAGCTGCAGCAGCTGTGAAACACATCTCCACTGATGTATATCGGATGCATTGTCGTGCTGGTCATCCACCGTCCAACACTCTTCAACGATTGTTTCCAGAGTCTGGGTCTGTGAGTACCTTTGAGTGTGAAGCTTGTCAGTTTGGAAAACACCATAGTCTCTTTTCCTTCTCGCTTTCAGAGTCGTGTGTCTAGTCCATTTGAGTTGGTTCATTCAGATATATGGGGTCCCTGTCGTGTTTCTGATACATCTGGTTTCTGGTACTTTGTTACATTTGTGAATGATTTTTCCCGAATGACTTGGTTGTTCTTAATAAAAGATCGTACTGAGATTTTTCATTACTTTCGTAAATTCTATTTTGAGGTGCTGAATCAATATAATACTTCTGTGAAAACTCTGCGGTCCGATAATGCCAAGGAGTACCTTGCTGTTGCCTCTGGTTTTCAACCTTTTCTTGATTCTCATGGCATTATTCATCAAACTTCTTGCTCATATACACCACAACAAAATGATGTAGCTGAACGTAAAAATCGTCATCTTCTTGATGTTGCTCGTTGTCTTCTATTTCACATGCATCTTCCGAAGACATTTTCGGGCCATGCTGTTCTTATAGCTTGCTTCTTAATTAATCGGCTTCCCGCTTCCGTTCTTCAGGGGGAGACACCTTTTTCTATTTTGCATCCAAATCGCCCTCCCTTTGCATTACCCCTACGTGTCTTTGGATGTGTTTGCTTTGTCCATTCTCTGACTCCAGGTCTTGATAAGTTGGCTCCTCGTGCTGAAAAATGTATCTTTGTTGGTTACTCTCGAACTCAGAAGAGCTATAAATGTTACAATCCTACTAGTCGTCGCGTGTTTGTATCAGTAGATGTGACATTTTTTGAAGATTAGCCATATTATAGTACTCAAACAGTCTCTACAGTGCCTCCCGACAATGAGGAGTGTGTCTTACCAATTCCTCCACCAAACTCACTTCCTCCAGTATCGTCAACAGGATTTCAGTTTGCTGATCACACTTATCATAGACGAGGAACAGCTCCCATTACAAGAGTATGGCCATCAACTGATTCATCTGATCCCTCACTGGTTGCTGTGCCATCCCCTGATCCCGATCCTAATACTAATCCTGTTCCTGATTGTGATCAACCCATTGCTATTCGTAAAGGTACACGATCTTGTGTTGGGCGTCCTGTGGATCGTTATACACTTTATTCTGGTTTGTCTAATTGTCTTCGTTCTCGTCATTTTATTAGCAACTTTCTGTCTTATGATCGTTTATCTCCTACTTTCTCTACTTTTGTCTCATCCTTGTTCTCTGTTTCTGTACCTAGCAGTGTTACTGAAGCTCTTGCTCATCCTGGTTGGAGACAAGCCATGGAGGATGAAATGAAAGCACTCATTGAAAATCGCACTTGGAAGCTTACTACCTTTCCTGTGGGAAAGCAACATGTTGGTTGTCGTTGGGTTTTTACAGTTAAGGTCCAACCTGATGGTGCCATAGATTGATTGAAGGCATGGTTGGTCGCCAAAGGATATACTCAAACATATGGTGTTGATTATGATGACACTTTTTCTCCTGTAGCAAAAATTCCATCTGTTCGTGTCTTTATTTCTCTAGCAACGTGTTTTGGATGGTTTCTTCATCAATTAGACATCAAAAATGCGTTCTTACATGGTGATTTGGCTGAAGAAGTGTATATGGAGCAACCACCTGGATTTGTTGCTCAGGGGGAGAATCTGGTATGTCATTTACATAAAGCATTGTATGGACTCAAGCAATCTCCTTGTGCTTGGTTTGGTAAATTTAGTGATGCTGTTATCAAGTTTGAATTAAAACGTTGTCAAGTAGACCATTCAGTCTTCAGTTCTGTCTCCTCAGCTGGTTGTATTCTTCTGGTGGTATATGTAGATGATATTATCATTACTGGCAGTGATTCGGATGGTATTCAACGACTTAAACAATTTCTGCATACACAGTTTAGTACTAAGCATATGGGACGTCTGCGGTATTTCCTGGGTATTGAGGTTGCTTACTCGCATACAGGTATAAATTTAACTCAGAGAAAATATGTTCTTGACATTCTTGATGAGGTTGGACTTGTTGGAGCAAAACCGGTTGATACTCCTATGGAACCCAATATGAAACTTGATACAGAAGATGGAGAATTATTATATGACCCAAAGAAATATCGGAGAATTGTTGGTAAGTTGAATTATCTTACCATCACGAGACCTGATAGATCTTTTGCTATTAGTGTTGTAAGCTAATTCATGGGTTCTCCTCGAACTGTTCACTGGGATGCTGTGCTTCGAATTATCAAATACTTGAAAGGAGCACCAGGTAAAGGACTAATTTTCAAGAATTATGGCCATCTGAATACCACAGGCTTTTCTGATGCGGATTGGGCTGAATGTTCTACTAATAGAAGATCTACATCGGGGTATTGTGTATTTCTTGGAGGTAATTTAGTTGCCTGGAAGAGCAAGAAACAACATGTGATTTCTCGATCGAGTGCAGAAGCAGAATATAGAGCAATGGCCCATGTGACTGGTGAATTGCTCTGGTTGAGGATGTTATTGTCAGAAATTGGGATGTCAACATCAGAACCATCGATATTATATTGTGACAATCAATCAGCTATTCATATTGCAAACAATCCTGTCTTCTATGAGCGAACCAAGCACATTGAGGTTGACTGTCACTTTATACGAGAAAAAGTTCAGAAATGAGATATCACTCTTTAACATACAAGAACGGAGGATCAGCTTGCAGATATTTTTACCAAGTCTTTACGGGGAAATAGAGTGAATTTTTTATGTAACAAGTTGAGATTGTTTAATATCTACATCCCAACTTGAGGGGGAGTGTTAGGAAATAATAATAAGGGTAAAATAGTCAATAGTTTATTTTGTGTTGAGAGAGTTATATATATATATATATATATATATATATATATATTCTTGTAATCTTTTTCTGATGAAGAGAATACAATACGTAGAATACTCTCTCTGTTAACAATCCATAACCCAAAACAACGCTTGTTGACATGATCAGGAGTAAAGCATGCTTCTTGGTGCTGTAACTGTGTGATGCTATTTTCTGGAAGGTCCTGGGCTAGATTTAGGGAATAGCCTGGAAACGTGCAACTTTTAGGTAACTTGTTAAGGTATGATTGCATCAAATATTGTTAAAAAGTATCTCCTGCAACAATGATATCAGGTGTGCTGATAGTATTACTTGACAATTGGGAATATGTGATTCAGTGTGACACCAGATCGTCAATGATGCGGTGTTACCAATATGTTTTCTCCTAACTTAGAACATAGAATAGTTATGTGAAGAGATGCCCTTGGCGATGGTCGGGAATGAACATCCGTGCTAGTATAGCAGCATACTAATTCTAACTTTAAAATAGCATTCAACTTGTGAATCGTCCTTTGAATAATAGAAATCACAAATTATGGCTATGTAGCTTATCAAGTTGCCAACAAAGTGCTGGCCTTTTTGTTAAAGAAAAAAAGAGGCCATGTTAGTGCATGAGCATCGGATACCGTCTTCTGCAATCTGTGGAAATTGTCTGAATCTGTCATGTACTAAATACCTGTAAGCTGGTATAATTGTTTTGGACCAAAAAGTCTGGACCTGTAATCTTATACTTTTGGTTGGTGCAGGGAGATGGTGAGATATCGGGATCGGCTCACTTAGGAGGAATGGGCAGTTTTAAATCTTCTGCTGCTCATTTTGATTTCAGCTTGCATAACTGACTTTTTTTTCCTGTTGCGCTTCTTCATTTTTATGAAGTAGGTAGTCAAAGTGATTGCCTCCAAGGTGCTGCTGAAAACTTATACGGCAGCCGGCAGAAATGGCTCTGCAGATTTGTCAAATGCCGAAAGAGCTGACATACCAATGGATAACAAGTTCTCTAATCTGTGCTTGCAGAGATCTTTTTGTTGATTTCGCACTGGGAAGTATCATCCCAATAGTCATTGTTGCTCACTCTGTTAGCGGAGCACTTTGATGCGAAAGCATCTGTCAAGTTGGTATATGTTTGCTGCATACATGGACCAAAATATTTGAATTATTTTGTAGTAAGTTCTTTTGCAATTGCCGTATTTCTCAGAAGGTTTACGTCCCAAAGCAGAGCAAGTCATTTATAATTGGTCTGTTTACTAGAAACTTCTAATGATTCTCCAAAAAGTTATATTTGCCTTTAGGTGCACACGAGCCGGATGGATCTCATCTTTTGGATTGCATGGGTTCTGCATGGATGTCAAAGGGTTCAAGATTTGCTCGGCTCATGAATATGTAGGGGATCTAAACAACCTCCCACCTTATAGGCAAATCTCTCCTGCCCGACTGCTGATGGGATGGAAACACAAATTTTCTCATTTACAGGTAATTGTAACGCTCACATTGTTGTTTTGACTAATTGGTTGGGTTGTTCTTGCGCTTAGTCAAGGTATCAAGCTCACTCTTTTTAAGTTTTTCAAGGAAGAAAGAGCTTTTCCCTTGTGACAGAAGATTACAGTCTCTTGGGTTTGTAGAATTGTATTGTTCATCTATACCTCAATATCCTATTGGGTTAGAAACATAAAATTGAAATTTTGTAAATTGGTCTTACTATTGTCCTTCTGCTTTGTAATGGTGCCTTCTGTCTATAGAGAACAACTTTGAAAACGTTAAATGCCAACAATTCATGTATATGGGATAATCTTTAATGAATGTTTTCCTTAAGGGAATTGCTGAAGTTTCCTTTTAGTAAGTGGGTTTTGATCGTGGACACATTTATATTTGATTAAGTCAGAAGAATGATTGGAGGTAAATATAGAGCATAAACTTTATATATGACTACTTGGTGTCAATTGAGTTTTCAATGATATTTGGAAATTTAGCTGGGCTTTGTTTGCATATAATTTTACGTGATGATGCTTAGCGAAGCACATTGGACCATGAGAAGAGAAAACGCTTAGTTTCCTGCATTGTTATATCTCATATATTTGAGGAAAATTTATAATCGGGTATTATATTTTTATTTAGAGTGTCTTCTTTTCTCAAAACATTTATTTCCTTTAATCAAATGTTGCAACTGTCATAGATATTTAGCACAAAATACTGATCTCTTAAGAAATTACAGCATAACTTATCATTGTCGACCTCTAAATTTTCATTTAATGAATTGCACATGCATTTGTAGGGATTGAATTCATCAATAGCCCTAATGAAAACAAAACGCCAATCTTACATAGCGTCGATTGCTTGTTATTCTTGTTAGATTTAGACAGTAGAGACATTTATACTTGGGCACAATGCATTTACATTGGACTAGGAGTGGCCTAGTTGCAAATTCCTCTCAAATTTGGCCCGATGAACGGCTAAAGAGCAAGATGGGCCTTAATTTCTAACTCGAGCCTAGAGAATACATACTTGAGCCACACCCGGCCTGTCCACTCTCTCTCCCTTCTGTGAATCCGCAATAATGGTGAGGAGACTTGCAACTCCCGATTTGATTTTCTTACTATGTTTATGTCAATCTTGTGCAGAATTAAGGGTTCCTATGCTGTTCTAAGTTGGTGTAAGAGAAGAATGGAAATTGAATGAAACTGAGAGCATTTCGTGTAAGGAAAAAGAAAAAGGAAAGGGAAACAAGAAGGTTCTGGCCGAGGAAGTCGAGGGAAAGGGGGACCAAAGGAGGCTGGCGGGCAATCAAGGCTATATAGAGAGAGGGAGACCACTTTTGGGGATATGATGAGAAAAGAGAGGTGAAACAATCTTGCGGTGGAAAGGAAAGGAAAAATAAATGGTGATTTATGGAGGAATTTCCAAAACAGGTAAACGAAGTAAGAGTGACCAGGAGAAAAAAGATATAAACAAAAGGAAAATGATTAAGTGACTAATGTTAATTGACTATGATAATAACATGTTTTGGAAAAAAATTTATAAAAAATAACTAGAAATTATTGTAGGATGCATTCCTTTAAAAATTTGATCTGATCACATTATGTTGTTATTCTTATAGTCGTTCAAAAACTATTATACTAGCTGGACTCTGAACAAAATACAAGATCCGGTGGGACTAGGTCAAGGCGCGAAGGAAAGAAAAGAAGACTGTAAACAGCACACATGAATACTAGAAAATACCAAAAAAAAATAAATCCAGGAATGTGTAAAAGTGGATTCAAAATTATGTTTGTAACATTCAAAATTTTCAAAATGAACGCAATCGAGGGATTATCAATTTATTCCATTACCTTGCGTTCCGGTCCAACATTCTCATTTTGTTCCCCGTTCCCGTATACTGCTTTCCCTTCCGTTGGGAACACAGGCCCTTAGTCATGTCAACAAAAATCCGAATGGGCTGTTTTAAAATTTTCGTGGGCCAATTAGGATTAATTCAGAGTGGGCCTTAGCATAGCCCTTTTTAATCCAACCCCAACCTATAGGGTCTGGATTGGTTTACTTGGGTCAGGTCTCTTGACCCGGTCCGAATCCTAAAAAAGCCATTAAAACTTCTAAAAAATTCAGAAAAATCAGGAAAAAAATTAGAAAAGTTGGAAAACCCTTAAAAATTATTAAAACCCAAAATTAGATAAGCCTTTAGGGCCTTACAATGGGATTCTTTATTTGATGTTCCATTTTCCTCTTCAGGGATAATAGTAGGATGCTTGTATGCTTGATTGCGTATTTCAATATTTTGGGTGCAATTTTTCTATTTTAGAATGGTTAGGACGAACCTTATATTTCTTGGATAGGTTGCCGCGGTGTTAGTTATACACAATTGAGTTAGATATCGAAAGGGCGTTAGTCTTACTAGGTTTCAAGTCGACCTCAAAAGTGCTAGGTTAAAAATTTGCGTAGACTTAATCGATTGAAATTTTGAATGCCCAGTGGCTTTAGAGAGCCTTAGTCAAGGAAAGGCCGTTGGGTTGAAGTTGATAATATCCCTAAACCTAACAAAGCTCCCTAGTTGACGTGGAAAAGTAAGATTGCAACAATCTGTTTACTAGAGACTGTCGAGCAGCGTCACATGGGGGAGGAAACAGGGACGTAAGACGCTCTGAATTCCCCCTCATCTTCACCCCCACGTTCACACGCGCACCGAAAGCATTCGGCGCAAAACGATACGGTGCGTTCTCTTGGAACCTCGTGCATGCGTGCACGAAGTGGGAGGAAAAATTATCGACCTTTTTCGCGTCTGTCATTTGTTGTAGTCTCCTTTTTTCCTTCGTTTGCCTTCCATTTCCATGGCTTTGTTTTGGTAATCGATGTCGCTGGCTCGGAATGCATGGCCCACCCCGCCCCCCTCGCCCTTTTTTTCTGGTGATCATGTGCTGAACGCCTTCTTTCTGATCTATGCATGGTGGGAATTCACCCACGTTTGGCCCGCCTGATGCATCCCGAGTCGGTCCTAATGGGTCCCCATGTCTCGAAGGTGGATGAAGCCTTCTTAAGCATCTTTTGTAGGTCTATGAAAGGCACCAACTCAGCTTGCTCACGTGCTGCACAGAGTACACTAGGCGAGAGTCTAACTTTAGTAGCGCACCTGAGGTAAAAAAGATTAGAAAGATAAAAGAGTGAAAACCACCAAAGACCCTAAATTTTCTTCCTATATGGGAAACGTAAGGAGAGCCCGACTCTTTCATTATGCATTAACCCATTGGCCTTTGATCGTATTCTATTTTTCCACCGTACAAGTTAGTTATTGATGTTGTAGCATGTTTAGATTGCGTTGACCCTTCATCGTATTGGCTTGAATAGCAGGCTCAGTTTCTGTGATGGTGGCAATGTGATCTTGTGATGACTTGGAATATGACGGCTGCCCCTACTCTCATCTCCAAACATGTTACTATATTTTTTGAGTCTTCTTATCTTATATTCGATTGAATTTTGTAATTCAAAGTGATTACTTTACTTTTAATGGATAGGCTGGGTGTTAATGACAAAAAGAATCGATTCGGCAAATTACCAAATCCATACATTGTGAAAGGTAAGAGTATTAAATTAACATGAGTGAAAAGTTTGAGTGCCCAATTCAATAATCTACATAGGTCAAGTTAAAACGACAGAAAACCAAAATCATGTTGAAATTTGTGACGTCCAACTCCAGAATCACCATCAGCACTGAACTGGACTAATGTAGAATAATTATCTAGCTCGACAGATTATCCTCCATTTAATTTAAGAATTTGTCTCAATATCTCCTTCAGCTTCATATTTAGCAACTTGTGAATTTACGACTCCACCGGCATAAATGCAAAGAAAAGGATGCGACATCTGAATGTGGAACGACTAAAGACGAGGAGGGAAGACACCTCGCATGCGGGACACTGAAACTGTACATACAAATCTAAAGCGCCGCAACAATTTTTCAATCATTTTTAATTATAATTCTAGTTGTCTAAGCTTCAATCATGATGCTATAACCCCTCACTGAATCAGTTCGTACTCCATGCCCCTTCACACTCTCTCGAGCACCTAATTTGGCAATCCACATGACTCAAGTTTTTTTTTTTCTCGAAAGGGTCAAGATAAAAGAACTCAAAAAATAAAAATTGCCCCAAAATTCTCTGCGTCCAACTCTCGAACTATGACCAACACTGACTGTGATCGATGCAATATTCGTGATTACTTGCACGCGCAGTCGTGAATGGCCACGTACTACGTGATCAAGGATTCGAGATCCTCCTCCGTCACGACAGAAGATGGACCATCGGGCCTTTAACTTAGTAAACCTCATATTTTCTTTGGCCAATGAAATAATTAAACCTCGCTTAGAAATTTTCCCTTTTGCTTTCTACTAACAACCCGTGATATTTTAATAAGTTCATTATTCGCTTCAGATTGATTTTCTAGCTCAATAAAATTTCCTCCAAATTGGATTATCATAATTAGCAACATCCAAACACTAGAAAATACAAACAAAGAAAAAGAAAATCCCGAATTGCGTAAAAGCGGCTTCACAGCCAATTTTGTAGCGTTCAAAAATTCCATTACCCTTTAACTAGCCCTTCCGAGATTCCATTACCAGCACCTTTTAACTAGTCATTCTTTTAACTCCAACTGCAGCACATCTTAACCAGCGCTTAGAAAGAATGATTTCATTCGCTTAAAATTTTCCTCCAAAAATGATAGCAACTAGTAACACCTGAATAGTAGAAAATACCTAAAAAAAGAAAAAAAAATCCCGAAATGCGTAAAAGCATTTGATGTTGTAATCACTCGCCGGAAAATTTGATTGTTCGATGATCTTCCTAAGCAAGAAGCCTTTGCTTTTTACCTTTTTGCAGTCAGACATGTGAGCAATCGGACATATTAGCAATTGATGTCGTTCCAAGGTGACCTTTGGATGAGTTTACAATGATGGTCGATACTCTCTCTCTCTCTCTCACTCTCTATTGGTCGATGCTCTCTCTCTCCTTCCCACATGTTGCGTTATTTTTTCTTCTCATGTTATACTAGATTTTAACTTTATAATTTAAAGCAATTTCTTTACTTTTATGTACCTGCATCGGGTGTCAATGGAAAAAGGAATCAATTGGGAAAATTAATGATTCTACAAACCAGGAAAGCCGGTGTATTTAACTAACACATGTAAAAAGTTCGAGTGCCTAATTAAACCATCAAGGTGAGTCAAATTGAAAGGACGAAAAGTTAGAATTATGTAATTCAAAACTACCTACCAGCATCGCCTTTGACCGATGTAGATTAATTTATTAGCTTGGTGGATTTTCCTCCAAACTGGACGATATTTTACTCTTGAAATGCATCATATTTGTGATATATTAGGTTGTCTCGGTATCTCCTTTAGCTTTATGTTTAATACTTAGTGAATTTAAAACAACAGTGACTAAAATGGCATAAATGAAAAGAAAAGAAAAGGATAGTAACACCTAGCACTAGCAAATACAAAAGAAAAATAAGAAAACACTCCGAAATGCGTTGCAAAATTCGTTGTTCAGCAACATTTAGTATTTTACCCTAGACAGGTCTTATCAATTTGGTCAATACCATCTCCCTCGGTGTGTGGAAATTGGTGTTTTGATGAATGTGGCTATGAATTTGATGATCTGTGCTGATCAAAAAGCGAGAGGCAAGTGGCTACTTTTGTGCGCCAAAATAATAATTTAAGAAAAGAGTTAAAAGAATGCTATATAATTTGTCGTGAGATCGCATTGGTCTTAAATAAGAAAGATTTAAAGCTAATGCAAGGGCACATGAGTACGAAACTAAGGATGAGTCAAAAGAATGCAATTTTTCTTTTGAGTCCAATTTTAGAATCACCATGATTGGAGTATAAAGGAAGGATAAGCGGACTTCTTCCAAATTAGGAGGATTGGTAATAGACTCTAGAGATATGATTATGCTTGAGAAGAAAACTACCTTTCTGTATGAAAGGAAAGAATATGTTGCCATCTTCCAAATTAGGATAGTAAATCCTGAACACGAAAAAGTTGAAAAGAAAATCCTGATGTGTTGCAAAATTGTTTAATTAAGACTCCGTTTGTTTTATAGAAAATAACTTTTGAAAAAATGTTTACTAGATTTTCCGGCGTTCATTTCATGGAAAATAAATTCATTGGGGAAATCATTTTCCATGAAGGGAATAAAGTCTTCTAAGATGGAGGAAAATGTTTTCCACTTTTCAAATTGGGGAAAACATTTTTCACATTCTCTTTTATCTCACACCCCTAATAGTCCCCACTTCTTCTTTTTTCTAAAAGATCCAAATTATTATTACTTTATTTTTCTCTTTTTTCTTTCCCTTGTTTCCTCTCCCTCCTTGCCCAGTTGCCGGCCACGGCTACAATCGGCGATCGGTCACAAGCGAGCCTCAGCTTGCCATAGGTAGGCATGCTTAGGCTTGCCACTCGTCGGCAAGGCGAGCTTAGACTTGCTGCTTACCATATCGGCAAGCGTGAGCCTCAAAATCAAGCCTTGCACTTGCTGATCTGGCCAGTGGTGAGCTTGAGCTCGCCAAAGGCTTGGCTCACTGACCAGCTCGAGGCTCACTGACCAGCTCGAGGCTCACTTATGGTCAACAAGGAGGAATTCGACCCAAAAAAAAAAAGGAGAAGAGGAAACAAAGAAGAAAAAGAAAAAAATAATTTAATAATCAATTTTTTTTAAAATAATTAATAATTAATAACCGATTTTTAAAATAAAATAATAATAAAATTATTGAATAAAGAATGCATAGAAGAAAATATTTTCTTTACTAAACAACGGAAAATTTTTTTCATTTCATTTTTAGGTTTTACCTGAAAACCAAAAAATAATTACATTTTCCCAGAAAATAGCTTCCTAGAAATTTTTATTCAAAAATGCGATATTTTTCAAGAAATGAATGGAGCCTAAAGATGAGAAATTTTATCTTGCTTATTGGATGACAGAGCCCATGAGACATTAGTCAAAACCTATGATGCTCCTCCACTTCCCGAAAGTCTTGTGCCTGTATCTCTTGATTTTGTTCCCAAACAATTGTTCCTTTGAAAAGGTATGCCAGCTGTCCTTGGTTGCACAATCTTGCTTCCAAATAATAACTGTGTTGTCCCAAGTGGTGACTAGTAACTGCCTAATGATCATTTATTGATAACTGTCCCGTGATCTTGTCACTCCATATGATAACTGCTTTATAACCCTGCTTCCAAACAATTATCCTAAATAATATGCAAAATCTGCATGTTGATTGCTCTTTGATCCTCAATTGCTTTGTCTCCTTATGGTTTTGAATTCGCAACTATGTTCCTATGTTCATACTTCCAAAGAGTATTGATGGTTCTCTATCCTTCACTCATTGATACCCATAGTTATCAACTATTCGTTATCATATGTCAACAATTGATAGGCAATTTCCGTCAATATCAATCAATGTGTGTCCATATTGATAATTACTGTCAATACTAATCCCGATGGCTGACGGCAAGATGTCATGTGCACAATAATCCTCAAACATTAGTCACGGGATCATTTATGTTCACGTGCTTGCTCGTGCTCCAGTTGTTTTTAGTGTAAACAAAAAATAAAATAAAGGGGAAAAAATGAATTATAGAGGACTTTCCCCGGACGGAAAACGAAACAAAGAGTGATAGGGTGAAGGAGAAGACTGTCAAGGGGGGCGCATGGGGACCTACACCCTCAACATTTCCTCCTCATATTCACCACGCATTCACTCACCCACTGACAAAATTCTCTTCGATTGACTGTTGACTCTCCCTAATTAAGAATTCAAATGTTTCCTCTTTGCTCTGCTATCTATTTTAACCTCGTATGTTCGATGGAATGGCGTCGTCTTTCGGTGTTGTTGCGATGTCTTTCACTGGGCGCACATCGGGTGCCGTCGGGCCTCCACTGTCGCTCGGCATCTAGAACATTCGCATTATATTTTATTATCTGATTTTCCATGTTCGGTGGGGGCACAATCTCTGTCGGGAGGAGAGGATTAACTTCACATCTTCCTAATTAAGAGATGCAAAAAGAGCCAAACTTTTTTGGTGAACGTTTTGCCACTGGCCTTTGCTTGTATCCTATTTTCCTTCGCACGTGTTACTACTTGATTTTATAGTTTGTCTCAATATCTTTTGGTCACTTTGAGAAAAGGAGGAGGCGAGCGACCTTCCTGTTGAGAGGAAAGGAGAAAAATGGTGATGAAATATCTTTCAAGATAGAAACACAACATGAGTCACGTAGAAGAGAGAAAATACTAAAAAGAGTTATGTCAGCATTTTCTATTAGTCTAAATGAATAGAGTTAATAGAAGAGCTCGATCATACCAATTTAATAATTTTTAGGACTTGATTGCATCTTTTGTAAGTTTTTGGATTCAATTGCACTTTTGTGATAAGTTTTAAGACTTCTAGTGCATATATCAATTTTATTTTCCATCGCACTATTAGTAACCGATGTTGTTGCATCTTTCGATTAAGCTAAATTGATTCTTCATCATATAGGCTTGATGCTCAGTTTCTATGATGGTGGCAAGGTGGTGTGAGGATGAGTTGGAATGACGGCCGGTAGCCCCTCTCTCATCCTAAATGTTACCGGTTTTTCCCCTTCTTCTTATCTCATGTTCGATTAAATATTGTAATTTAAAAAAATTTCTTTACTTTTTAACAACCATCTCAGGTGTTAATGGCAAAAAGAATCAATTGAGTGGATTATCGATTTTGCACATGGTGAAAGGCAATAGTATTTAATTAACAGGAGTGAAAAGTTTGAGCACCTAACTCAATGATTCATACGCCGAGTTGAAAGGACAGTAAACTAGGATCGTCGGAAAATGTTCAACTTCTAACTCCAGAATTACCACCAGCATGGACCTTGACCAATGTAGATCAATTCTCTAGCTTAACAAGTTTTCCTTCAAATTGGATGATATTTTACTCTTGAGATGTATCGTAAATGTGTGTTAATATAATGAAGTTGTGCATCATAAGAGAATTGATATATGATCAATTATCGACAAGCCTATGGATAGGAGCTTAGTGATCGACGATGAAGCAAAGGACTACTGCGTGTCCAGTTGTCAAAGACTAAAGTGGCTGCCCGAATGATTTTGGAGGGATAAGTCTTTGGTTGGAATCTTCAAAATATTTCGAGAGGTGCCAAGGTAACGCGCGATTAGGAAGGTTCGTCCAGGTACCTAGTCGTAGAGTTGGTATCGATAAACCAGAAAACATTAAAACACAATCAAGGCAGTTACAAAGGAGATAGGCGAGTTAGTCATAGAGAAAAAGGAATGTGCCAAAGAAAGAAATGGTTACTAAGAGCCTGTTTGTTAACTTGCCTAAGAATAATTGATTCTATTCTTTTATTCTCGAGAATAGATTTAGAATAGAAAGCCGTTTAGTAAATTTTTTATTCCTAGGAATAGATATGGAACATAATGGATAAGTACAAAAAAGTTGTTTTTTTGCTCCTGGAAACAACTCTAGAATAAATTCCAATTTTTCCTTCCGTTTCCTTTTCTTCTTCTTCAATGTTCAGCCAATCATCAGCAGTGAGATGGCTGGCGACCAACCCAACGAGGGCTGCTGACCTCGCCAGAGGGTTGCTAGCCCCTAGAAAGGCCGAGCCTTGTCAATTGAGCCTTGCTAGCGAGCTCAACCTTGTCGGGCCATCGCAAGGTTGGCCTTACCTAGCCCAACTGTCGGCAAAGCTTGGCCTCGTCGGGGGCCGACAACCCTCTTGTGAGATCGCTGGTCCTGATCTGGCTGTTCATTAGCTCGAAGGAGGAGAAAATGAAAAAAGAAAAGAAAAAAGGAAAAATATAATAAAAGTATTAAATTTTTTTAAAAAATTATAAGTTACAAAAGAATCTAAAATTCTTACCAAATGCATTTTAATTCCATGAATAGAAATTTTGGACAACCACCAAATACTTTTATATGCTCAGAATTTCGTCTAGGAAAGAGAATAAAAAAAATCATTTTTTAGCTGAAATTATTCTTGAGAACAGAATAGTTATCGAACACACCCTAAGAGATGGACAATTTCTTAGTGATTACTAAGTTTCTCTATAAATACCCTAGTCATCCAACAAAGCAACCCCCTAACAACACATCAAATGTCTTTACTTTATTTTTACATTATCGCATTTTAGTTTCTTTAGTTGTAGTTTCTAAATTCCTGTGGTCAATTAAATTTCGACGAGTATCTTTATTTTGGTGTAGTATCGTTGACTAAATTTCAGTGTTGTATCTCTTGTCAAGCATCGTTGATTGAATTCCAATGTTGTGTCTTGTATTATAGTGTATTGTCGTTGATTAGAGTCCGGCGTAGTTTGGATTCAATTCGAGAATTTGAGGTTTAATCATCAAGATTGTACAATTCTGCTTTCAATTGCAAACCTTATAATATCGCATTTGATATTCTCTGTTTGAAATTAGCACAGAACCTTTGTCTCCTTCAAATAAAAGTTTAAAATATCACTCAGTGAAAGATATTTTGTTGCGGGAATAAAATCGGCAAAACAATGTGATATATTATATTAGTTCGTCTCAATATTTTACTCTTTGGTGCGCTTTAGTTTTTATGACAGACCAAAAACACTTGGTGTAAGGAAAGATTGTGTTTTGATGAACGGGGCGATGAATATGATGATTTGTGCTGATCCAAAAGTGAGAGGCAAGTGGCTGCTCTTGTGCACCAAAACAATAATCAAGGAAAGAGACAAATGAATGCAAAATTATTATCAATTCCACTCATCGTGAAAGGTAAGGGCATCTAAGTAACATGAGCTAAAAGTTTAATTACCTAACTTGTCGATCTACAGAAACCAAGTTGAAAGGATGCAAAGCCAGAGTCGTCCTCAATTTTTTTTTATGTCCTAACTCTAGAATTACCACCGCTAGAACTGACCTTGATCACTGTAGATTAATTCTCTAGGCCGAAAAGTTTCCTCCAACTGGGATGATATTTTTTACATTTGAGGTGGGTCTTATTTTCATTTTATAGTTTTTTTCATTATCTCCGTCAGCCACGTGTTTAACACCTTGTGAAAAAGGATGGTGGCGCCCAAATAAGAAAAAAGTTCTAAAGAAAATCCCCATTCTTTGCAAAATTCTTTGACTAAAGATGACACAAGTTGTCTTGCCTATTGGATGACGGACCCCCTAACATCAGTCGAAACCCGTGGTGCTACTGCTATCTATAAATTGGGCACCCCTGACCCCGTCGCACTTCTTCAGGTTGTCGATCTTGTCAGTTCCTATTCGCCGGGGGCGAGACATTTTCAGTGGGGAGAGAGAGGGTGGGGGGGTTCGGGGGTGTTTCTTTGTTTTCTTGAAGGGTTTGGGGGAAAGGAGAGAGAATCCCGAGGGAGGTGCCCAATTTCCCGAGCTTTGCTTGCTGGTACGCGCGTTGTTCTGCTGCTTCTTGTTGCTGCTGCAGAGAGGGAGGGAGACTTTGGGGGGCCGATTTTGGTCGCGTTGACGTCACGGGTCTCGGTCGTCGCCCAGTGTTTTTTATCTTTGCAGTCGCGCCCCCTCCCTCGGGATCCTCTCTCCTTTCCCCCAAACCCTTCAAGAAAACAAAGAAACGCCCCCGGCCCCCTCACCCTCTCTCTCCCCACTGAAAATGTCTCCCACCCGGCGAATAGGAACTGACAAGATTGACGACCCGAAGAAGTGCGACGTGGCGTTCTCGAAGAGGAGCGACGGCCTCGTCAAGAAAGCCTCTGCTCTCAGCTCGCTCACCGCGCTCGCGTCGCCGTCATTGCATAGCCCACAAGGGCGAGCTCCGCTCGTTCGGCACACCCTCGGTTGAAGAGGTATTCTCCGAGAACCTCCCTCAGAAGGACGACGTTACGCTGCCAGTGAGTCCAAAGGAGGGGGTGGACTGGGCCGAGAAAGAGCGTAGAACTCACCCGTCGCCTGTGTAAGCTCAGAAGAGGAATCCACGCACTCTCCGATCTTTAGGGCTATGAAAATAATGACGAAGACATCCTTTCTGCACTTGAAAGTTTGGGTCTCTCTGGTGATATAGATATGAGGATTATATGTGTATGTGCTGTTTCTCGTCTTCTATTTTAGCAGGATTTTCGACTATTGATGTAACCCCCACTCCAATCTTGAGGGCGATGGGTATGATACCGATGAATTTCTTACACCCCAAGATTTGGGTGTCTCTCTGTGATGTATGTATATATGGATGTGTTCCTGCCAACAAAGGAAAACCTTGCTCGGAGGAATATTTTACCAGGCGACACTTGCGATATTTGTGCGCAACACCCCGAATTAGAGGAACATTTGTTCCTGCTCTGCCCCTGGACAGCAGAAATTTGGAAAAACCCAGAAATCAACGTACAGGTAAATGCTTTTTCGGTCACACGCATGGATGATTGGCTGGGAAATTTCAAACATACCTCTGTCCCCTTTGAACTCCTCGCGACGCTCCTCTGGCAAATCTGGAAATCCCGGAATGATTGGGTCTTTCGAGCATAGAATAGGGACGCCGAACAGATCCTCACCTCCGCAAAAACACAATTGAAAAATTTTTGCCGATGGAAAACAACATCAAACGAAACACGCACACCATGGCAAGACTCACCTCTACTCTGGACTCCGCCGCCAGGAGCACTAAAGCTCAATGTTGATGGGTCGTTTGACCCCGAAACAGGGGAAGGATCAATTGCTTGTGTTTGCAGAGACAACCATGGCATTCTGGTGGATGGATTTGCCCGCTCCGTCGGCGTCTCGTCGGCAATTCAAGTAGAAGCCGAAGCCATCTGCCAAACCCTAGATTTTTTTGAAGACAGGAAGTCGATGCCCCTCTTCCTCGAGACAGATAGAACTGATCTGGTTGACTTGATCTGCACAGCCACAGATCAGATTAACTAGGAGGTGCACGCAGGTATCACTCGGGCAATCAGGCCCATTCATTCCCATGTTTAACGCTGGCCCACTGTCGACGAGAGAAAAATTGTGTAGCGGATTGGGTCATGAAGGCCCATAGAAAGAAAAGTCTACCTGCAAATTGGGTCCTATTTCCCCCCACTTGTCTTTTAGAGATGCTAAATGCTGAAGCTTCTATGCTGTTTTCTGGCACTTCTACCTAAACTGAAGTAATAAAATCTCCTATTTTCGACCAATATATATATATATATATATGGATATGTGTTCTTTCTTGTTAAATTGCATTGTAAAGTAGGAGATTGGATAATGGGTTTCCATGCTGGTTGTTCAATCTTTCAGTTCAGCTTGCATCCGATAAATGTTTGGATTTGTTAGATGGTGAATTAGTAATGGATCCTCTTCTATTTCTTTTTGCTCATGATTTCTTCCAAGAGCGGACCAATGAAGCAAGCTGACCGTCCTAGTTCTGCTTCTTGACATTGAAATGCCATATTTATGTTCCAAAACGATGCCAATGCAGAGAAAGACAGTCGTATCTGTCCACGGGAATGTTCAATTTGCAAAGTATGAAAAAGAAATTTGCATCCTGGGATAGGTTTGGAATGTGAATTTACCATGTGCCATTCAATATGACTGTGTTTGTCTTTGTTTTACTGTTTTATGAACAGTTACTTACATGACACCCAAGTCCAAATACTCACATTCTTGTGCCGGCATGAATGAACTCGCAAGCCCGATTCAACTTCTTCAAAAATCAAGGAACAAGGACGTGTCCTCTTTGATCCCTCTCAAATTGCAGACACTGTCTTCACTCATTATTCCTCTTCCACAACAACTAGAAGATCCAGCAATCGGGGAAGAAGAAGAAGTAGAGGAAATTCAAATACAATCACTCCAAGAACAGAGTTTCTAGGAATCAGCCAACCCAAATTCCCACCTCCTAACAAGCCAACGAGTTGATTTCTTCGTACGCCTTCCCCTTTCATTCACTCAATTATAAGTCAATCATAAGTCGTCACAAGGAAATGGCCCCAAAATTTTCCCCATCCAACTCCAGAATTACGACCAACATCGACCATGATCGATAGAAAATTTCTTGTGCATGCAGTTGCGAATGGCCTCATACTTCATGATCAAGGACTCAACATCCTCTTCCGTCGCAACGGAAGATGGAACTTGGGCCTTTTGTTTCAAGACTTATCAATGGAGAACTTGATAACACTCATTTTTTCTTTGGCCAATGAAATAATTAAACTTCCCGTGAGAATTTGACCTATGGCTTTCCCCTAACCACGCTTGAGATATTAAGAAGTTTGTTCGTTTCAGATTAATTTTCTAACTCAACGAATTTTCCTCCAAATCGGATGATAGAAACATATAACCATTTTCAGAAAAGCTATATTCACACATTTTTTTTTTGTAGAAAAAGACAATGTTTACTTTGGTTACATATGATTAATATTCATCTATGCATCAAATTCCTATTGGGTTTGAAACACGGGATTCAAGTTCTGTAATTGGCCTTCCTGCAGCCCTTGTGCTTTTCCCTGGTGCTTTCTGTCTACACAAAACGATATTAATGTTTATACCGAATCATATTATGATAAAAATGTGAAATGCTGGTGAATCATGTATGTCCGGTAATCTTGATCATTTTTAGTTGAAAGGGAATGGTTGGTAACAGTAATTATTTGGCCATATTTTTCAAAGTTTTCTTCAACTACTAGTTTCACCGAGGGTATAGCCACAGACATCACCTACCTTTATATTTGTTTAATTTTTCAGGTGGACGATGTTCACAATTTATAATTCACTAATCACAAGAGTACTTGGATGAAGCGTCATCAAATTGCCATTCGTTGTGGTTGGACAAAAATATAGCTCATGAACTAGGTATATGACTATTTAGTGTTAATTGCACTATATTTAGAAATTTAAGTGGGTTTTGTGTACATATAAATTTACAATATGATGCCTCGAGTAGCGCATTGAACCATGAGAATGGTAGAAGTATAGAATTGTGCATTGTTATATCCTATCAATTTGAGAAATAAATATTAACCGGGCATTATAATTTTATTTTCAAAACTTTTATTACTTAAACAACTGTTGCAATTATCATGACTATTTACTCAAAATACTAACCCTTTAAGAAATTACAATATGGTCGGTCATATATTTTATTCAAGGTTTCATATTCATTTTTTAAAGAGAGTAAATAGAAAAAAAAATCATATAATTCATGTAGACAAGCATATCGCCATTCTTTAAAAAATTTTGATTGAAAATCTCATGGCGAGCTTCCCTTGTTTAATCTCTTGATGGGATCCACTAATTTTGACAATGGCAGCGAACGTACGGTGGCAAGGTGATGTCGGGACATCGATGGAATACGGTAGTTGATAGGTACTCTCTCTCTCTCTCTCTCTCTCTCTCTCTCTAACACATCACTATATTTTTTTCCTTCTCATTTTGTTGCTCTTATATTATGTTAAATTGCGTTTATAATTTAAAGTGATTTCTTTACTTTTAATTGTCACATCAGGCATTAATTCAAAACAAAATGTGAAAGGTAGTGTATATGATTACCACACATACAAATTTTAAGCACCTAATATGACAATCCACCAAGTTAAGAGGACGAAAATGAAAATTGTCTCAAGACTTTCAAGCGTCCAGCTCCGAAATTACGACCAACACCAACCTTGACCGATGGAACGTTCTGTAAATTCTCTAGTTTCCTGATCAAGGACTCTACGTCCTCCTCCGTTGCGATGGAGTATGTGAGTGAACACTTTTCCTGTGTGGGGAAATGAGGACGAGGGGGAGGGGGGGGGGCATGGAATAAGTTGAGAGTTGGGATAAGACAAAGGCCATGGCAAATAATTGGGGCGTGATGAGTGCGCAAAATGAAAAAATCTTTACAGCTCTCTATCTGGGGCTGAGTAAGCTGTTCGTTCTCAAAGGGGGACCATAAGGAGAGTGAATTTGATCGGCCGGGGCTTGTCAGTTTGGAAAAAAGAAATTTAGTAATTTTCACACTATTTTATAATGCCACCAATTTGATCCTAGGAGTGTTGTCCTTTATGGAGTTGCCAAAGAGCTTTTCCCAATGGCGTTCTGGCGTTTCCATGGAGGAAAGGAAAGAGAAGGAGTGCTAATCTCATCCTGTCGTTTATATCTGCCCAATCAAAATCATTTAGAATTAGCTATGCCATGCCAAGTTTGGCTTACAACAGAGCAAAGTGGAAAAGCAGGGGAGAAGTAATAATGGCAGGAACTATTTTCCATCTCCTTTTCACGAATAAATATGAAAATTGCAGCTTTTGTTGTGATGGTAAAGAAAACGGTGATTTCTTGCCGGGAGGGGATCGAAAATCAAATTATGATTGACTGTGACTGATGGCGATGTAACATGGTCCTCAGAAATTCGTTTCCAGATTCATTGAGAGAAAACTAATCAATTTAAAGTACGTTTGTTTCGCGAAAATCGTACCGTTTTTGAAAAATATTTTCTATGAAAATGATTAGTTTTTTTGTATTTGATGATATGTAATTGAAAATATTTTCAGGCGTTTGGATCGCATTTAGAAAATAATTGAATAACATTTGAACTAACAAAAAGGGAATAACCTAAAGACCTCATAAAGAGGAAAAGTATTTTCCCCTTCTCATGCACAGAAATTCATTTTTCTAAAATAATAAATAATATTTATGTTAACTGGAAAGTATTTTCCATTGACCAAATCGTTTTTGGAAAAACAAACAGTAGAAAGTCTGGAAAACAATTTCCAGGAAACTACTTTCATTGAAACAAACGTGCCCTAATTTTCCCTTGGCCGATAAAATAATTAAACCTCGCTCAAAACGTGGGAATTTGCCTTTTGCCTTTCCACTAACAACATGTGATACTTTAAGAAATTTAGTATCCATTTCAGGTTAGTTAATCGGCTTGACAAATTTTCTTCCAAATTCAATTATGTTTTACCAGTGAGATCGATATATTTAGAGGGTGCATAGTAACATTTTTGTTCCTCAATTTTTTTGTTTTTTTATTTTCCGGAATAGAAAAAGAATAAAAATTCGTTTAGTAGTGCCAACTGATTTAGCTATTCCTCATAATAGAAAGTTGTTTCTGGGAATAGATTTAGAGTAAAAATGAAAAGTAAAAAAAAGTAGCTTCTTATTTCTAAGAACAATTTCTCAAAACTTGTTTCTTGAAAACTACTCGCCGCCTATAGCACACCGCCACCCGCCCACCGCCAGCCGCGGCCGCCAATCGCTGATTGCCGTCATTTCACCTGTTGCTCGCCGCCCCTGCCTGCTCGCCGTCAACCTTACTAATTAGGAACACCCGAATACTAGAAAGTACAAAAAAAAAAAAGAAAAAAAAATTCTCGAATTATGTAAAAGCGGCTTATAATTCGTATTTGGCCCATTCGAAATTTCCATTACCATGCGCCCCCTCCGAGAATCTTTTTCAAGGGCATCTCGGTCGGTTCCCGATTCAGTGGCCATTATTAGATTGCCCGAGGATTTGATAATGACTTTGGATAAAGATCCGTCTCTTAATTAGGAAAAAGGAGAATCGACAGATGCCCCTCCAATACCCAGTTTACGGGACAAGAGCAACCCTTTCATTGATTTTCCTTCTTTTTTGAAACATGTTTACTAGAAATCCTAAAACTTATTATGAAAGTGCAATCGAATCGTAAAACTTACAAAAAATACAATTGAGTCATAAAACTTATCAAATTGATACAATTGAGTCCTAAAGTTAACACCATCAATTTCACTAACGGAAAAAGCTGACATGACATTTTTAAATTATTTTTTAATGCCACATTAGTATTTTAAAAATTTATTCTATTCAATTCTTATTTTAATTCGATTAAAAAACTGGAAAAGAAAACCTAAAATTTTATTAAAGAAAAAAAACTGAAAAAAAAAATAAACAGAGAGAAAAAGGTAGGGGTTTCAGCCGCCATCGCTGCCTCTCGCTAGAAGGGCTGGCACTGATAGCCCTAGGTGAGGGTAGCCGGCGAGGACTTGCCCTTGCTAGGCAATGGTCACCGGCCCCCCATGAGGGCCAGCCTTGGCCCTTCCGGCATGGGCGGCAATGGCTGAAAGAGCCAACAGCACCCCACCATTCTTTTCTTTTCCAGTTTTTTTAAAATAAAATTTTAGTTTTTGAGTTTTTTAATCTAATTTAAACAGAATTGAATAAAAAATATAAAAAATGCCATGTGAAAAATAAAAATTAATTTAAAATGCCACGTGGAAAACAAAAATAATTAAAATACCACGTTAGCATTTCCACTAGTCAAATTAATGGTGTTAATTTTAGGACTTAATTGCACTGATTTGATAAGTTTTAGAACTTGATTATATTTATGTAAGTTTTAGAACTCAATCATTTTTTGATGATAAATTTTAAGATTTTTAATAAATATATTCCTTTTTTTTTCTCTAACTTATCCTCTGGGCCCTCCTCTTTTTGACTTGTTGAAGTGTCTCTCTCCCTCTCCCCGTTTTAGGTCCTAATTAGGACTGCCGAGTGTCAACCGTCAGCACCATAGAAAATGATTGTGTCAATGACTTCAGCACGAAAGGATAGGTATGCTCTTCCAAATTAGGGGAGGACTTGCTAAAGGTGTGTTTGTTGCAAGGAGTAGTTTTGAAATAAAAATTCATTTGATAAATTTTTTGTCTTTGGAAATAAATTTAAAACAGAATTAAGAATAAAAAAATTTAATTTTTTTGTTTTCGAGAATAATTCAAGAATCAAGCCAAATTTTTTTAATTCCTCTCTTTTTTCTTTCCTTTCTTTTTCTTCTTCTTCCTTGTAATAGTCGCTAGCCTTGGCTATGGCCGGCGATCAGCCAAACGAGGGCCGGCGACACCAAGCACGACACGGCCCAAGCCCTATCGTGGCTTAGCGTTGCCGAGGGCCAGCGACTCTCTGGCGAGGGCACCAGCCCTTGGCTGGCCGGCCGCCGACAACTTATTAACGAAGAAGAAGATGAAAAGGGAAAAGGAAAAAAAAATAAAAATGTATTTAAATCATTAAAAAATTAAAAGAAAATATTTTGGATTAGAAATTTTAAGGTTTTACCAAACGCATTTCTATCACGGGAATAAAAATTTTGGACAGTTATCAAACTTCTTCAAATACTTAGAAATTATTCTTAGGAACAAAATAAAAAAGAATCATTTCTGAGTAGAAATTGTTCCTGGGAACATAATAAAAAAGAATAATTTTTAAGCAGAAATTATTCTTGGGCACAGAAGCGTTACCATATACACCCTAACAACCCACTATAGGGATATGATTCCATTCTTTGTACACTTTGTAGATTCTAGAGATGACTTTAAACCTATCAAACACGGGAGAGGGAGAGAGAGCCATGCTGCCTATAAAAACTGCACCCTGTAAATTTATGACTGCGGTGTAGGATAGTGGCACCTAAATAAGAAAAAAGTTCAAATGTGCAAAAGGGCATGTGCACCATGACTGTTATGGCTAGAGCATTACTGACATACGCAATTAGACAATCATTGCACATTTCAAAGTTCACAATTGCTCTTAGACAGCGCTGGTATATTTTTGCTGATTGCAAAGCCCAAACTACTTGCGGAGATCTTTGTTGATTCTGCACTGGGAAGTCTGAGCCTAATAGTCATTGTTGCCCACTTTGTTAGCAAAGCACTTTGATGTGAAATTATCTGTCAAAATGGCCAATGGTGCAGTTAGAATAAGGACCTGCAAAGAATATTTATTTGAGTTATCTAGTAGTGAGCTTCTCCTTCAACTGTCACATTTCTTGGAAGCACTTCCCAAAGCGTGGCAAGCTATTCCCATGGGTCTGTTTACTAGAAACATATAACCATTCTCAGAAAAGCTATAGTCGCACTTTTTTTTTTTTTTATATTGAAAAAATCGTTGTTCTCCTTTGCTTACAGATGACTATTATTCATCTATGCGTCAAATTCCTACTGGGTTTGAAATGCAGGATTCAGGTTCTATAATTGGTCTTCCTATTGGCCTTGGGCTGTACCCTAGTTCTTTCAATTTACGCAAAATCATATTAATATCTACACCGAATCGTATTATGATAAAAATGTTAAATGCTAGTGAATAATGTATGTGTGATGATCTTTGATTATTTTTAGCTAAAAAGGAATGGCTGATGACAATAATTATGGGACCATATTTTTCGAAGTTTTCAACTATTTGTTTGATTGGTGGGGTATAGCCACGGATTTCACCTATATTTATATTTATTTAATTTGTACGGATATCACCTATACTTATATTTATTTAATTTGCACGTGGATGATGTTTGCAATTTATAATCCACTGATCATAAGAGTAATTGGAGGAAGTGTCATCCAATTGCCATAAGTCGTGGCTGGACCAAAATATAGCTCATAAAGTCGTGGTTGGACCAAGATATATCACTATTTGGTGTCAACGGCGCTTCACATGATATTTAGACTTTAGGTGGGTTTTGTCTACATATAAATTTATGACATCATGCCAAGAGAAGTACATTCAACCACTAGAATGGTGAAATTACAAGAAAAACTAATAACCGGGTATTAAGATTTTATTTTGAGTGCCTTTTATTTTAAAAACTTTTATTCCTATAATCAAATGTTGCAATTATCATAACTATTTTGCACGAGACATTGACCTCTCATGAAATTACAATGTAATTGGTCATATATTTTATTCAAAGTTCCATAAACAATTCTTGAAATGTGTATAAAGAAAAAAAATTCATACAATTAATGTAGACAAATATAATGATATTCTTTTAAAGAATTTCTATTGAAAACCTTATGATGAGCTTCCCTCGTTTAACCTCTCATGGTGTCACTACTGCACCCTGACATAGTCCATGAAAGCATGTTCGAGATATACTTGCATGAACTTTTGAACTGCATTTATAGCATCTTGCAAGTTTCTCATGGAGTACGAGACGTAGGCTAAGAGTTTGAACATCTCTTTTTGTACACCAGAGTGGTGGCAACTTTTTATTAGAAGATTTCTTATCCACACATGACAAAACACGCCAAAGGCATCATAGTACTTGACATCGAAATGCCTCTCTGGTAATAGGATGACCTCTGTGACGTCCTGAAATTCGAGCCCTTTGAGGGATGAGTGAACGTGAATTTCGCCAATGCATTGTTGGTTGATTTCGCTTAGACCCAATCATTTCCGAGATATTGACCTTGAGGGGAAAGGCTACTGAGGACAGAACTCGTGCAACTAAAGAACTTGACCTGAGAAAACGACTTGACTGTGAGACTTATGTAAGGACGATCCTATAGTCATGCAAGCTGATTTTAGGGACGAATAGAAGTCAATTCGCAGACAGAAATAATGAGACGACGGGTGATTTCGTCTACTGTTATCGAAACCGCAAATGACCCTATGTCAATCCTTGATAATCGTGTACTTTGAAATAAGAATTTATCCTTCGCAATTTCATGTCGTCAATGACGTCCATGTGTCGAGAAGTCTTGAACGTGGTTTGGCACGAGTCGGTTACGTGTGAATCCTCGAAGCTGCCTATCAGTCTGAATTATACCAAAATGACATTTGGGCAAAATTGACGAGGCATGAGAATCAAAGATTGGGCCTCGAATTTTCAGGAACGTCCGGGACGGACTTTTGGACGATACTTCCTTGATAGTCGACAGTGTCGGTCGAACCGAGTTTTTGGGAAATGAATTTTCGGACTGAGAAAACGAGCTTACGAGGACGGGGGCCGGGCAAGAGTAGTGTGGGCCACACGCCCAAGGTGGGATGGCCACCATGGAAGGCCCGAGGCAAGCAAGTGAGCCCGTTCGGCCAAACCGACCCTTAACCCTTCCAAGCCCGTTGTCTAACCTTGAGCTAATTCGAGCCCAATAAATTTCCAAGCCCGTTCCTATTCATTTTCCGGCCCGTTTCCTAGGCCCGCCTTTCATTTTTCAACTCAAAGACACATGGGGAAATGTGCAAGGTGGAAATGACCAAAATGCCCTTGGATATTTTGAAGAAAAGTCAAAGGAAGAGAGAGAAGATGATGTCACTTGCTTGGGGGAGTGTAGAAGCCATTTAATGGCCTTGATGAGGTCTTCTAGAAGCCCTCACTTCACTCTCTCTCTCCCCTTACAGCTCAGAATTTCGAAGCCCCTCTCTCCCATTGCTTCCTTTACCTTCCTGCAATTTTCAGTTCTAACCTTTCACCGAAAATCGAGTTGTTCATGGCATTCCCGTTGGAATCTCGGCCCATGCCACCCGTCGTTGTGTTCAGAAGAGAATTTCCGTTCAGACAGCGTCGGCCGATCATCGGAAGGAGCCTCTGGCCATCTCGTATTCCGGCTGAAAGCCGACTGTTGTCGGACCGTCACTGTTCCGCCTGCAGCAGCTTTGTTCCGCCTTTTCACCCGTTTTTCTCCCTTTCCGACCCAATCACCGCCCATACCAGCCACAAGTGGTTCCCCCTCGACCCCTAGGTGCCACCGGTTGCCCTATACCAGCCACAAGTGGTTCCCTCTCTACCCCTAGGTGCCGCCGGTTGCCGGCCCGCCGCTCGTCGGAGCTCTGACCAAGCTGTTTTCCTCCAGTTAGCCCCTGTCCTCCTCTTACAGTACTGTTTTCTGAAGTTCAGTGGGGAATCCGAGGTTGTTGCTGCTGTGTTGAGCCCGGGACCGCCTTGGAGTGTCATGAGTGAGGTCCCCGGGTGTCGGGTTTGTCGCCGCCGCCGCGTCCGTATCGCCGGCCCACTTAACGGGTGAGTTTAGCTCCTAATCCCTATTTAGTGTCTAAACTTGCTTAGGGTTGGATTAATTAGTGTTAATGATGGTTTAGAAGGGTTAATTAAGTTGTATTAGCCCTAAGATAGGTGGTTAGATAGGTGATTAATATTAGCTTAGCTTAATCTTGCTTAATTATGCTTAATTATGCTTAATTGTGGATTATGTGTTAATTAAGCTTGCTTAGCTTAATTGATTGATTAATTTGTGTTTAATCAATGTTTTGTTTAATTTCTGAATTTAATTTATTATTAATTGAATTTCGAAAATTACTATTCACGGATTACTGTTTATGGATTATTGTTCACGGCACTGTTTATCCGGAAGTGAAATTGTGCATAATTTCATGTGTCTTGATCATATGAAGTGAAATTGATGTGTCGTGGCATGAACATTCCCATGAATTGTGTGAATTTCACAAAAAGGGAAAAATGGTTTGTCCGAGGGACACCGGAAATGAACCGCCTTTATGAGAAAGAAAGTGATTTGTTTAAGGGACACTGGAAATGGACTGCTTTTATGAGAAAGGTGGGGAAAATGGTTTGTCCGAGGGACATCGGAAATGGACCATTTTTGTGAGAAAGGATTTGAGGTTTTATATGCAAGCATGTGTGCATTGGTTAATGCTCAAAGATAATAAGTGGATTGTGATGGTATGCTTGCGTGATCACTAAGTTGAACCCGATTTATCGGAGATTATGGAAAGAGAGGGCACGGAAGGACATGATTGCGCCTCTACGGAGGAAGGGCGCCGTAGCGCCGTTGCGCCTCAGAGGGCACGGAAGGGCACGGTTGCGCCTCTGCGGAGGAAGGGCGCCGTAGCGCCGTGGCGCCTTGGAGGGTATGGAAGGGCACGGTTGCGCCTCTACGGAGGAAGGGTGCTGTAGCGCCATAGTGCCTCGGCCTGCACAGGAGGGCTCGGTTGCGCCTCTGCGGAGGAAGAGCACCGTAGCGCCGTAGCAATAGCACGGAAGGGCACGGTTGTGCCTCTGCGGAGGAAGGGCGCCGTAGCGCCGTTGCATCTCGGCCAAGTTGTAGCCTTGTGGGGTAGTAATAATCGGAATACGTGTGAATGCAAGAGTGCATGATAAAACATGGCATCATTGGTTTCGATTATGCATGAGATGATCACATCATTTATAGCACGCACGCACGAATTGATAACGTGCAGGGTGTGGCAATGGCCAGGTGAGATCGCTTATAGCACGACTCGCATGTGATTGATGATCTGCATCATCTAACGGCCATGTGCATTGCGTGTATTATGCTGACTTATAACGTGCAGGGTATGGCATATCGGATAAGGTTGCATGCGAATCGACTATTCGATTGTTGGTTGCATTGCTTGCATTGAATGAGATTTAACGTGCAGGGTATGGCATACCGAGTAAGGTTGCATGCGAACCGACCTCTGATTGTTGGTTGAACCTGTCTGTGGTTTGATTGTTGATTGCTCGGTGTTTGTGGTTAGGTTGAGTGAGGGGTGGTTCTGGAGAGATACCCCGGGTTGAGTTGGTGTACTAACCGGGGCTTAGGGGAAGAACTCGCTGAGATTTTATCTCAACCCGTCGTGGTTAACCATTTTCAGGCCCCTAGAATGGTGCACCCGCAATGGAGAATCTTGCCCCCGCTTCTCTAGTAATCGACCTGACGGAGTCGAGTCTGATGGATCCAAGTGACCGTGGTGTTGAACCCGAGGGTTCATTTTGCACAGCTGGATTAGCCTAGCCTAGTTCCTTTTTGGTTTGGCTTAAAGGATGGATCGGCCCTTGTTGTCGGGCTTGTAAATCGGAAAACGATCCTCCGTTGGTTAATCTAGTAAATTGTATAAATGAATAGTGATGGTTGTTCTTGCTGTTCATCCCTCTATCCCTGATTGATTGCTTGATTGTCTGTTTGGACTGGGGATGGTTCATATTTCGCTTGCGCATAACGAAAGATTAAAATGAATGGTCGTCGACGAGTCCTGGGACGTCGCTTTCAATTGACCATGGTAAGGGGTTGTCGCGTGCTCGGGGTTCGGGGCGTGACAACCTCAACATTCATACTACTACTTCTCTGTTTCTTTACTAATAGCTCAAGGAGATGACAACATGGTTTACCATATACGAGAGACCTTGAAGGACAAATCGTCCACTATATAGATAAAATTTTGAAACTTTTTATTTTTTGTGTTTTCTTGATTTTGTTGGTTAAATATTAAGGATGGACATCAATCTGATACAATAGATTATACTTTTACTACTATAGGGATCACAACCTAAAATATACTTAATGAAAATATTATAATACTCATAAAAAAAAAGGCTAAAAGTGACAAAGACAGCATTTGTTTGTTTGTTTTTTTAAATTTAGGAAGTAGATTGGAATAAAAAGATTATCTAAAATTTGGTTAATAGCGTAGTTATGAAATCTCGTTGATAGCATTCTGAATTTCGGGGTTGTTGATTGTGAATATGTCTTGGTATGAAAATAAAGAAATAGAAAACTTTGGCCAAACTTCGTTCACTTGAAAAAACTGCTTAAAATTTAAAGCCTCAAAAATATTTAGTTACCAAAATATTTTCTTCTTCTTTATTCAAAATCTAATAATGTACTTCAAGCATTTAGGCTTACTAAAGCATGCAATTTAAAAGGGCAATATCTAAATTCCAATGACAAAATGCATGTTCTTTGTTGCCTTATCCTTAATTCAATTTATGTCCATATTTGTGTTTTTAGAACACATAATTCTGTCCATTAACAATTTTGGTATTGAATTAAATGGTATGTTTTTATTGTTTGATTTGGCTTTGACAATGCTAGCCCTGGAACAACTTTATATATGGGGCAACTTTTCCTAATATGATCCTTCTTAATCTTATTCTAAAGGGGCCGAAAAAGGCCCCAAAAAAGGTATTATGAAAATTCCTTGTACTTGACGAAAAATTAAATAAAAGAGGAGCTCTTGCGTTCCCTTGCAAGAATCCTTCTTTCAAAACGGCTTTCCACAAAAGACACAGTTCTTGCTACTTCGTCCACGTTTGTGCAGGTGTCATGCGACAACAAGTAGAATCGCCCAGGATGCTTTAAGCCCCAGCCTTCTTCTCGAACTCTGGCTTCTCCCTCTTTTCTTTGGAAGACTTTCACTTCCTCGCGCTCTTTCTTGACCCCTTTCTGTCGTCGGTTGATCACTGCCGACTTTGCAAAACGCCCGGCAGCCTAGTGCCGATTTTGCTTTGTACCTAGAAAACGAGGTGAGGCGACCTGTCTGTTGGGGGGAAACAATAAGGTAGACTTCTTCCAATGTAGGAAGCGTAACGAGAGCCGTCTTTCCCGTTGGCCTTGTATTCTATTTTTGCATCGAACAAGTTAGTAATCAATGTTGTAGCATGTTTTGATTAACCTAGATTGATTCTTCATCATGCCGGCTTGAATATGACGGCCGATACCTACACCCTCTCTCATCTCCTATCATGTTACAACATTTTTCACGTTTTCTTATCTTATATTCGATTGAATATTGTAATTCAAAGCAATTTCTTTACTTTTGGCAGCCAGGTCAGGTGTTAATGGCAAAAAGAAATCGCATGGGCGAATTACCAATTCCTCATGAAAGACAAAAGTATTTAATTAATACAGGTAAAAAGTTCAAGCGCCTAATCGATGATCTACATAGTTCAAATTGAAAGTATGGAAAACCATAGTCTTAGTCAAATTTTCAATGTCCAACTTCAGAATTATCATCAATACTGAAATTGACCAACATAGATTAATCCTCTAGCTCGACAAATTATCCTCCAAAACGGATGATATTTTACATTTGGAATGCATCATATTTTTGATTTAATGGTTTGTCTCAATATCTCCTTCAGCTTCATATTTAACAGCTTGTGAATTTGTGACTCCAGCGGCATACCCCAAAAGAAAAGTATGCGACCCCTGAATGTGGGACAACTAAAGACGAGGAGGGCAGGCCCCTTGCATGTGAGACAACTGAATCTATGACATAAAAGTCTTAAGCCCCCCACAAATTTTCGATCGTTTTTAATTACTATTCTAGTTTCTAAGCTGCAATCATGGTGCTATAATCCCACACCAAGTCTACTCGTACTGCATGCCCCTTCACTCTCTCTTGAGCACCTAATTTGGCGATACACGTGGGTCAAGTTGAAAGAACGAGAAAGGATGCCATAATTACGGCCAATACCTAATATGATCGATGGAATATTCTTTGATTTCTTGTGCATGTAATCACGAATGGCCCATACTTCACGATCAAGGACTCGACATCCTCCTCTGTCACGACGGAAGATGGACCCTTAGGCCTTTGTTTCTAGATTTTTTGATGGATAACTTAGTAATCCTTATTTTTTCTTTGGCCAATGAAATAATTGAACCTCGCTTGGCATTTGTCCTTTTGCTTTCCACTAACAACCCGTGACAATTCTATAAGTTCATTATTCGTTTCAGACTGATTTTCTAATTTAATAAACTTTTCCTCCAAATTGGATTATCGTAATTAGCCACACTTAAAAAGTAGAAAAATACAAAAAAGGAAAAAAAAATCCCAAAAATGCATAAAAGCGGCATCGAAGTTGAATTTGTAGCTTTTGAAAATTCCATTACCCTTTAACTAGCCCTTCTGAGATTCCATTACCAGCACCTTTTAACTAGTCGTTCTTTTAGGTCCATCTCCGGCACCTCTTAACCAGCACTTAGAAAGAATGATTTCATTCACTTACAAATTTTCCTCCAAAAATGATAGCAATTAGTCCAAAGAGAATAGTAGAAAAACAAACAAAAAAATTCCCGAAATGTATAAAAGCATTTGATGTTATAATCACTTCCAGAGAAAAAGTGATTGATGGAAGATCTTCCTAAGCAAGAAACCTTTGCTTTCTACTATTTTGCAATCAGACACTTAAGCAATCGATGCTGCTGGAAGGTGGGCCTAATGAGTTTACAATGATGGTCGATTCTCATTCTCTCTCTATTGGTCAGTACTCTCTCACTCTCCGTCTCCCTCTCTCTCTTCCTCTCTCTCTCTACCCTGCGATGAGTTAACAATGGTGGTCCATACTACCGCCCCGCCCCCCCCCCCCCACCACATGTTACGTTATCTTTTCTTCTTCTTATATTATATTAGATTCAACTGTAATTGAAAACGATTTCTTTTCTTTTAGCTACCCATAGTGGGTGTTGATGGAAAAAGGAATCGATCGGGGGAATTTCTAATTCTATAATTCAGGAAAGGCGGAGTAATATATTAACACGAGCAAGAAGTTCGAACCCTAATTTGACCATCTATGTGAATCAAGTTGGAAGGACGAAAAATTAAAATTGCGTAATCCAGAACTTTCACCAGCACTAATTTTGACCGGTGTAGATTAATTATCTAACTCGATGGATTTTCCTTTAAATTGGAACATATTTTACTCTTGAAATGCATCGCATTTGTGATATACTAGGTTGTCTCAGTATCTCTTTTAGCATTATGATTGAGTAGTGAGCTTCTCCTGCTATAAGGATATGCAAAGAATATGTGAAAATGGCCATCGGTGCAGGTACCATAAGGATATGCAAATAATATTTATTTATCTAGTAGTGAGCTTCTCCTGCAATTGTCATAATTCTTGGAAGTTCTTCCCAAAGCACAGCAAGTTATTCCCAGGGGCTGTTTACTAGAAACATATAACCATTCTCAGAAAAGCTATAATCACAGTTTTTTTATAGGAAAAATTATTATTTTCCTTTGCTTCCAGATGATTATTATTCATCTATGCGTCAAATTCCTATTGGGTTTGAAACATAGGATTTAGGTTCTGTAATTGGTCTTTCTATAGTCCTTGTGCTTTACCCTAGTTCTTTCTGTTTACGCAAAACGATATTAATGTCTACACTGAATTGTATTATGATAAAAATTTAAATGGTAGTGAATAATGTATGTGCGGTGATCTTTGATTATTTTTAGCTAAAAGGGAATGGCTAATGACAATAATTATGGGACCATATTTTTTGAAGTTTTCTTCAACTATTAGTTTGATTGGTGGGGTATAGCCACGGACACCACCTATATTTATATTTATTAATTTGCACGTGGTCGATGTTTGCAATTTATAATCCACTAATCACAAGAGTAATTGGAGGATGCGTCATCCAATTGCCATTAGTTGTGGTAGGACCAAAATATAGCTCATAAAGTAGATGGGTTTGTCTATAAATAAATTTACGAGATGATGCCTAGAGGAGCACATTCAACGGCGAGAATGGTGAAATTATAAGTAAAAATAATAACTGGGTGTAAAGATTTTATTTTAAGTGCTTCTTATTTGGAAAACTTTTATTTCCGTAATCAAATGTTGCGATTATCATAACTATTTTGCACAAAACATGACCTCTAATGAAATTACAATGTAACTGATGATATATTTTAGTCAAAGTTCCATATTTAATTCTTGAAGAGCGTATAAAGGAAAATGAATTCATGCAATTAATGTAGACATGCATACAGACATTCTTTTAAAGAATTTCAATTGATGATGGGCTTCCTCGTTTAACCTTTCTCGTTTAACCTCTGATGGGTAACTACAGCACCTTGAAATAGTCTATAAAGGCACATTGGTCGTGATATACTTTCATGAACTCTTAGCATCCTGCAAGTTTCTTAATTTTGTTAGTTAAATATTACGTATGAACATCAATCCAATCCAATACATTATACTTTTACTACTATAGGGATCACGACCTAAGATATACTTAATGAAGATATCATAATACTCATAAAATCAAAAGGTAAAAAGTAATAAAAAGACAGCATTTGTTATTTATTTATTTATTTAGGAAATAGATTGGAATGAAAAGATTATTTGAGATTTGGTTAATATCGTAATTATGATATCTCGTTAATAGCATTGTGAATTCCGGGGTTGTTGATTGTGAATATGTCTAGGTATGAAAATAAATAAATAGAAAAAATTGGCCATACTTTGCTCACTTGAAAAAACTGTTTGAAATTTAAAGCTTCAAAAATATTTAGTTACCAAAATATTTTCTTCTTCTCTATCCTAAATCTAATAATGTACTTCAAACATTTGGGCTTACTAAAGCATGCAAAGGGCAATATCTAAATTCCAATGACGAAATGTATATTCTTTGTTGCCTTATCCTTAATTCAATTTATGTCTGTATTTGTGTTTTTAGAACACATAATTCTAGCACTGACCCAAAAAAAGAAGAAAAAAGAACACATTATTCTGTCAACTGATATTTTTGGTATTGAATTAAATGGTATCTTTTCCTAATATGATCCTTCATGAGCTTATTCTAAAGGGCCAAAAAAGGTATCACGAAAATTCCTTATACTTGACGAAAAAATAAAAGAAAATAGAAGCTCTTGTATTCCCTTGCAAGAATCCATCTTTCAAAACGGTTGTCCACAAAAGACACGGTTCTTGCTCCTTCGTCCCCACTTGTGCAGGTGTCATGTGACAACAAAGAGAAAACTCTGGGGTCCTTTGAGCCCGAGTCTACTTCTCAGACTTTGGAATCTCCCTCTTTTCTTTGGACGGCTTTGACTTTCTCGCGCTCTTTCTTGGCCCCTCGTGTCGTCGGTTGATCAGTGCAGACTTTGCAAAACGCCGGGCAGCCTCCTGCCTATTTTGCTTGTACTTAGAAAACGAGGTGAGGCGACCTGTCCCTTGGGGGGAAAGGCTAAGGTAGACTTCTTCCAGTATAGGTTATGACCATTTCGGTCTAATTTAGCTGCTAAAGCCACACGTAATAATAATATTGGATCGCCATCGAATTGCCTAGAAATTCGTGCGGGCCCGCTTCCTTATCGGCTCATTTGTATTTACAGCATCTCTTTAACTAATTCTAGTGCAGTCATATGCGATATGAAAATATGAAACTTTTCATTAACTCTCATTGATGAAAAGAATCGGTCACTGTGACATAATATGAGGACGTTGTTTTATTCACTCTCTCGAGATCATGAAAATCTCTTAAAATAATACGTCACACGGGCATGAACTTTCTTGTCTAACGTCCCGGGTCTCGTTGGATATGTTAGAATATTGGCGGACGTTGAAGAGAGTCCGCAATCATGCAGTGTGCTCTAGAATCCCGTATTGTCCAATTCCAAAATTATCGGGATGGGACCGTTGCCCCCAGCGAATAAAATATTGGAGATGAAATGATAGATTAAGGTTTGACATTTCTTCCCCGGGAGAGGGCGAATACTTGTGGAAGAGAAACACGTGGTGCGCAAGAGAACAAAAGCCCCGTTCCGTGCCTCTCTTGGAGCATCTTAAAGGCCTAAATCCAGAGAATAGAATCGATTTTTGTTTTTTAATCTAAACCGCTGTTGGGGATCAACTTGATAATTACTTTAAAGGTCGGATCGGCCTCGCCCTTTTCTGGATTAGCGCGTATGTGTCGCTGTCCGGATCGATGGAGAAAGGCCCTCCGCTTTTTAGCCATCTTTCGGAATATGATAAAATTCCCATTATTCTGTGTCTGTGTGCGTGTGAGAGAGAGAGAGAGAGAGACACCTCTATTTCAAGTCACTCGGCCTATTTTGCTTGTATTTAACAATCAGTGAGTTTATGATTCCAGCGGCGGACATGAAAAGAGAAGAATGCGACATCTTATGTGTGGGACAACTAAACACGAGGTGGGGAGCCATCTTGCATGTGAGACAACTGAATTTATGACATATAAGTCTAAAGGCCCGCACGAATTTTCGAAAAAGTGATTGATGGACACGAAATCTGTCCATACTCCATGCCCGTCCATTCTCTCTCACACACCTAATTTACCACAACAACTGGGTCATGTTGAAAGAATGAAAAATATTTTTTGTGGCATAAGAAAAAGTTCAGAGTAAAATTATCTCAAATAGTATAGTTTGGAGTTTTGATGACATAAAAAGCTTTGGATAAAATTGTACCGAATGACATAATTTAGAATTTTTTATGATGGTAAAATTGTCTCAAATTGCATAATTTAAAATTTTTGATAGTATTATTTTAAAAAAAATCCAGAAATGCGTAAAAACATTTGATGTTGTAATCACTTGCGGAGAAAAATCATTGATGGAATATCTTTCCTAAGCAGGCAGCCTTTGCTTTTTATCTTGTTGCAATCGGACAAGGTCATGGCCTTGGCATACGTTAACAATAATGGCCGATACTCTCTCTCTCTCTCTCTCCCCGCCTTGCGATGAGACTTGACAATCGTTCTCTCTTTGTCTCCCACTTAACCTCTACCTAACGATGAGTTTCCCATGACAAGCTCTGTCTCCCCTCCCCGCATGTTACGTTATTTTTCTCTTCTTTTTATTTTATATTAAATTCAACTTCATAATTTAAAGCGATTTCTTTACTTTTAACAAACCGTATGGGGTGTCAATGGAAAAACGAATCGATTGGGTGAATTATTAATTCTACAAATCAGGAAATGTGAAGTATTTAATTAACACAAGTACAAAGTTCGAATGCTTGATTTGACCATTTATGTAAGTCAAGTTAAAAGGATGAAAAATTAGAATTGTGTAATCTAAAACTACCACCAGCATTGAATTTGATTGATGTAATTAATTTTGTAGCTCGACGAATGTTCCTCCAAATTGAACGATATTTTACTTTTGAAATGCATTGTATTTGTGATATATTTTTTGTCTTGATATCTCCTTTAGCTTTATGTTTATTACTTAGTGAATATAAAACAACGGAAATTCATGACTAAAGTGGCATAAACGAATAGAAGAGGAAAGTAACGCCTGAGTACTAGAAAATACAAAAGAAAAAGAAGAGAAAACTCCGAAATGGGTTGCAAAAATCGTTGTTGTGTCGGCATTAGTATTTTACCCTAGACGGGTCCTATCAATTCGATCAATGCCATCATTCTTTGGCTCGAAAAGTCAAAGAAGAGTGCACTGTATCTTTTTAGTGTTAGAAAAATACACGTAATTCTTTGATGTGGAAATTCGAAAACCAGTGATCTTTGATCTTCATGATTTTCACAAATAGATGAAGACGTACATTTATCCATAGCGTTTTTGTTCTGGAAAACCGAAGAACTTGAACTAAATGAAGAAATCCGATTTCTCTCCCTTAACCCACTATTCTTTAATGTATTCTATTGATGGATGAGAGAATACTGAATTCTTTTCAGTTATTGTTGTTTATGTGGGTGGAAAGAGGACCGGACTCTATTTATACGTTCTATCAACAGGTGTCTTCCATCAAAGCGCCTTTTAACTTCCATAAAAGCCGTATCTCTTCAGAAAAGCGGTAACTTCCCTTAAGGATTATACCCTTTCATTTTATTAGAGTCGCAACTTCTCGTAACCAATATTTATTTTATAGCATTTCAATAATTATTAAACCATATAATAAATCATATTATGTGGGCCACAATAATTCTTACATTCTCCCACTTGGCCCATATGATCTTCCTTTCATGGTTTAATAAAAATTATAATGTGCACAATAACATTATGCTATAAAATTTTCATTAGATTGGCAATCACATAATAATCACAATTAAGCAAAAAAAACTAATGCGAGTCATAGCGATTGTATGTCATTAATCGACATAGTCCCTTCTATGTACTACAACTATAGCTCTCTACTTAATATGATCCATAAATGAGAAGTACAGTAATAGTCCAACTATAATATCTCTTTAGAGACTATCCTGTTTAACATTCATCTATTTCCATAATGTATACTAAATAGAAAACAGGAAATATCAGAAACACATAAATGAGCTCAGAGTGTCAAATACATAAACTTAATACAATCATAATACAAACATTAATGATGTCCAATAATGCCCATCTTTTCAACATGCTCATTAAATGTTTTAGGCAGCAATCCTTTTGTTAAGGGATCTGCTATCATAAGATTAGTGCTAATGTGCTCAATCGACACTCTTTGTTTCTGAACTTCTTTTTTAATAAACAAGTATTTAATCTTCATATGCTTAGCACCCTTAGAATACTTGTCATTTTTAGAGAAGAAAACTGCTGCAGAGTTATTACAATAAATTTTCAGCGGCTTGGCAATACTATCGACAATCACAAGCCATGAAATAAAATTCCGCAGCCATAATCCATGAATAGTGGCCTCAAAGCATGCCACAAATTCAATCTTCATAGTGGATGTAGCAATAACTGACTGCTTCGCACTCTTCCATGAAATTGCCCCCCAGTCAGAAGAAATAAGTAACCAAATGTTGATTTTCTTGTATCGGCACATCCGACTAAGTTTGAATCTGAATATCCAATCATCTCGAGATGATCGAATCTTTTATAAGTAAGCATATGATTCTTCGTTCCTTGCAAATATCTAAGAACTTTCTTTGCAGCTTTCCAATGATCCATTCCAGAATTACTTTGATACCTACCCAGCATTCTGACAACAAAACTGATGTCTGGTTTGATACAAGTTTGTGCATACATTAAGCTCCCCACAATAGATGCATAAGAAATATTATTCATTTGTTCTCGTTCCAATTCACTTTTCGGACATTGCATAAGGCTAAATTTGTCACCTTTTTGAATTGAAACTATTCCTGCTGAACATTTACTCATATTGAATCTCTCTAAAATTTTCTCAATGTAGGTTTTTTGAGACAACCCTAACAATTCTTATGATCTATCACGGAATATTTCTATTCCTATCACATACGTTGCCTCTCCCATATCCTTCATTTCAAAATTCTTAGAACGAAACTTCTTGGTTTCATGTAACAAACCAAGATCATTAGCAGCAAGCAAAATGTCATCAACATACAGCACTAGAAAAATAAACTTGCTCCCATTGATCTTCATATATATACACCGATCAACGGTGTTTTCCTTAAATCCAAATGAAGTTATGGTATCGTTAAACTTAAGATACCATTGTCGGGAAGCTTGTTTAAGTCCATATATTGACTTCTTTAATTTACATACCATGTGTTCCTTTCCTTTAACTGAAAAGCCTTCGGGTTGGTTCATATAAATCTCTTCTTCTAAATTCCTATTAAGAAAGGCAGTTTTTACATCCATTTGGTGTAAGTCCAAGTCATAATAAGCCACCAAAGCCATAATGATTCTAAGTGAGTCCCTCTTAGAGACTGGTGAAAATGTCTCTTTATAGTCAATGCATTCTTTTTGCGTAAAACCCTTTGCAACAAGTCTAGCTTTATGTCATTCAATATTGTCTTTTGAGTTGCGTTTGGTCCTAAAGACCCATTTACACCCAACCTTCTTACATCTTTTAGGTAATTCAATAAGATCCCAGACTTGATTTTGATGCATGGATTTTAACTCTTCTTTCATGGCATTAAACCATTCATTAGAATCTTCACATTCTATGACTTAGGAAAATGAACATGGATCATTTCCAATTCCTAAGTCAATTTCTGACGCTTGTAGATAAACCATATAGTTATCAGAAATGGCCGACATTCTTAATTTGTTATTGGAGGTAATTCAATAAGACCTCCTTTCTCTTTGAGATCTTCTTAATGCTATTTCTTGTGACTCAGTTATTGGAGTTTCAATATTGACATTTCTATTATGGAGTGTTTGTTCATTAATTTGTTATTCTCGATTATTGTAAGGTTGAACTATAATATCAAAAACAACAACTTTAGAAGCTTTGGGTATAGAAACTTCTATCCTTACTTTTTAAATGCAAGCATCACGCACTATTTCACTCCCACTGATGTCACCATTCTCAATGAACCTAGCATTTCCAGATTCAACAATTCTTGTACTATGATTAGGATAGTAAAATTTATACCCATTGGATTTCTCTGCATAACCAATGAAATAACCACTGGTCATTCCTGAATCCAATTTCCTTTTATGTGGATTGTAAATTCTTACTTCTGCTTGACAACCCTAATCATGCAGGTGTCATAAACTAGGTTTCCTTCCTGTCCACAGTTGAAATGGAGTCTTTGGAACTGCCTTACTAGGAACCCTGTTTAATAAATATATAGAAATATTTAAAGCATACATCCACAAAGACAAAGGTAAAGATGAATAACTCATTATACTCCTAACCATTTCCATTAAAGTACGATTACGCCTTTCTACTACACCATTTTGTTGTGGTGTACCTGACATTGTGTGTTGAGCACAAATGCCATGTCTTTCAAGGAATTTAGCAAATGGACCTGGACATTGTCCTGATTCATCATACTTTCCATACTATTTACCACCTCTATCAGACCTTACTATTTTCACCTTTTTATCTAATTGCCTTTCAACCTCTTTAATATACACTTCAAGTGCATTAACTGATTGAGACTTATCATGCAATAGATAAATGTAACCATAACGTGAAAAATCATCAATAAAGTTGATGAAATAGCTTTCATTACCAAAAGATGGAACATTGAAGGGACCACATATGTCAGTATGTATAATTTCAAGAAGCTCTGTACTTCTTGTGGCACCTTTCTTAGTGTGCTTTGTTTGTTTACCTTTAATACAATCAATACATACTCCACAGTTAGTAAAATCCAAATTTGGAAGAATTTCATTCTTCACTAATCTTTGCATTCTTTCCTTGGATATATGACCCAAACATTTATGCCACAAGTAAGCAGAATTCTCATTCACCTAACTTCGTTTAGTGCCAACATTATGATGCAAGGTCATTAATGTCTCAACAAAAGAATTATCAAGTCTAAATTTGTAGAGACCATCACATAAAGTTTCAGTTCCAATAAGAGTATCACTCTTAAATAAATTGAAATATTAAGAACCAAACTTACAATAAAATCCCGCTACATCAAGTCTTGTCAAAGAAACTTAATTGAGAGGAAATGTAGGTACATAAAGGGTTCAAAACAAATCAAAATAATGCCCAGTATCTAAGATCAAACGGTAAGTGCCAATGCCTTCAATTGAAGCTTTGTTTCTATTCCCTGTAATCACATAACTTTCATTTGGCTTTATGGTTTGGATCGTAAGAAATCCTTGCATCGTATTTGATACATGAGTGGTGGCACCAGAATCAATCCACCAAGTATTATGAAGAACTTCAGTAAAGTTTGATTCAAAACATACTAAAGCACAAGGCTTACATTTCTTTTCAAACCAAGCCTTACGTTTCAAACAATATTTCTTCAAGTGTCCAATTTTGTTGTAAAAATGACACTTAATAAGATCGTGTTCCTTCTTGTGGATTTGAGAAGCCTTTGAAAAATCATTCAGGACGTGTAATCCTTTCTTCTTGCTCCTTCCATCTTTCTTTTTGGAATTCCTTTGAACTTCTTGATGACTTGAGAGATAAACAAAATGAGCCTTTTGATTATTAATCCTTGTTTCCTCTTGAACAAGCATACTGGCCAATTCATTCACATTTCACTTATCATTTATAGTGTTGTGATTCATTTGAAATGGGCCATATTGCTCATGAGGCAATGAATTAAGTATAAAGTATACTAAAAAGTACTCATCCATGTTCATTTCTAAAGTCCTTAACTTTGCTATTAAATTCATCATCTCAAGTACATGCTCATGCATGGTATGTGAATCATCATACTTCATGGTGGTCAGTGTACTCATCAATGTACCAGCAAGTGACTTATCAGCAGTTTGAGAATGCTCTTCCACAAATTTCATAAATTCCTTAGCATTGTCAATCTTGGGAAGAGAAGTCTTTAAGTTGTTTGCAACTGTCATTCGCATGAACATTAAGCTTAGTCTGTTCGATCTTTCCCAAGCTTTATGGAAAGACTTTTTATTATCGCTACTTTCATCAGTAATAGCAGTTGGTTTCTCAACTTGAAGTGCTAAATCAATATCCAAGACACCTAAGTGAAACTGGACTTGTTCACTCCAATCAGGAAAACTCATCCCATTGAATAAGGAAATAGACGAAGCATGCGAATGAAGTGAAATAGGTACAAATACTGCAAATATGCAAAAAAATACTCATACATTAATGCCTTGAGAATATTACCTAATCAGATTCAAACTAAACTACACATGTACATCATAGTTCTCCTTTAGGCGATCCTATGATATATAAATATACATAAATCATAATGATGCTAATGACTTGTATTTGGTAATTGTAAATATATCTTATTAAAATTTATTTGCTATCTTTGGATACACAAACAAATTTAATAAGTCATATTAATTACCAACTATCATGTTCATGAATTATAAGAAAATAATTAACCTTTAGGTTAATCCCTAAGTTCTTATAATAAATGAACTTCAATATTCCCATAACACTAATAATGATATAAAACATATCAATTTCATATATAGCATCAATTAATCATGGGTAATTGAATAAAAAAATTTACAATATCAAAAATTCAAAAGACTTTAAGGTTTGGCCACTTTGGTGACTAACAAACCATTCATAATATGAATTTTTAATATTGTAAAATACAAATATTTACCAAATTGCACGCAAGGACAAAATCGTAATCAAAGCATAAGGGCAAAATCGTAAAATCATAATTCCATAAGGGCAGAACCATAAATATAAAATCCATGGGCAAAATGGTAAATAATCAGTATGGGCAAAATCATAATTATAAATAAACAAGGGCGGAATAGTAAATAAATAGCTCAGGGACAAAATTGTAATTTTTGAAGCGACAGGAGGCATAACCGTAAATAATCAATAAAGAGGAAGGCAAAACTGTAATTAGGAAAAATCGAAGGGTAGCAGCGGGAGTAAAGCAGGCGTGTGCACAGTAAAGTTTGTTCCTTTACGATACCACAGACCCAAAAGTGGATAAGTAGCTATGTACTTTATTATATGCTTCACTGCTGTAAAATGATATTCTCTAGGGTCTGCTTGGAATCGAGCACATAAACACACACCGTATATAATATCTGGTCTAGATGTAATAAGATAGAGAAGAGACCAAATCATGCTTCTATAGGTCTTTTGGTCAACTTTCTTCCCTGATTCATCCTGATCAAGTTTGATGGAGGTTGATATTGGAGTATCAGTCTTTTTTCAATTCTCCATTCTAAACTTCTTGATCAAGTCTTTGGTATATTTTTCTTGATAGATGAAAATGCCATGTTTCGATTGGTTGATCTGAAGTCCTAGAAAGAATGTAAGTTTTCCCATCATGCTCATCTCAAATTCCTCCTACATAGACTTTGAAAAGTTCTTGCACATATGTTCATTAGTAAAACCGAAGATAATATCATTTACATAGATTTGTACTAACAGAATATCTTTACCTTCCTTCTTGATAAATAGAGTTGTATCAACCATACTTTTGTTGAATTTGTTATCTAGTAGAAACTTACTTAGTCGTTCATACTAGGCTCGAGGTGCTTGTTTCAGACCATACAGAGCCTTCTTCAGTCTGTATACATGATCTGGCTTTCTTGGTTCCTTGAACCCAAGAGGTTGTTCCACATAGACTTCTTCTTTGATAAATCCATTCAAAAATGCGCTCTTTACATCCATCTGAAATAGCTTGAAGTTTTGATAACAAGCATAAGCAAGTAATAGTCTGATAGCTTCGAATCTTGCTATTGGTGCATAGGTTTCATCATAGTCTATTCCTTCTTATTATAAATAGCCTTTGGCTACAAGTCTTGCCTTATTTCTGGTCACCTTACTATGTTCATTCACTTTATTCCTGAAGACCCACTTAGTACCTATGATGGTTCTTCCTTTGGGTTTGGGAACCAATTCCCACATATCATTCCTTTTAAACTGCCGGAGTTCTTCTTGCATTGCTTCTATCCAGCTTTCATTTGTAAGGGCCTCGTCTATTCCTTTGGGTTCAATCTCAGAGATGAGTGCCACAATACTTGTTTCCTTTTTGTTCTTCGATCTGGTTCGAATTCCTTCACTGATGTTTCCAATGACTAGCTCTTGAGAGTGACTGGACTTATGCTTCCAGTTTTTGCTTTGCACTACGTTATCATCAGCATCTTCTGCCAATTGAGTAGTGTCCAGCTGAGTGATTCTTTGTTCTTAAGTTCCCTCAGAGTCTATTTTCTGTGAAGAGTCAGCTTCTTTGTTGAGAGTTGAATTTTCAGGAGCGGCAATTAGTTCTGGATCTTCAATTTCTGTTCTGCTTTTGTTGGAAGAATCTTGCTCTAGAAACTTCATATTCATAAATTCTTCCACTGTTTGAGTGTTCTTGTTGAACACTTGATATGCTTTACTTGCAGTTGAGTATCCTAGAAATATACCTTCATCTTATCTTTCCTCAAACTTGCTTGGAAGATTGTTAGCATTTTTAAGAATGAAACATTGACAACAAAAAATTTTGAAATAGGAAACAATTGATTGTCTTCCTTTGAAAATCTCATATGGAGTTTTCTCAAGAATTGGTCTCAGAAAAACTCTGTTAATGATATGACAAGACGTGGAAACTGCTTCTGCCTAGACACGAGTTGCCACCTTACTTTCAATAAGTAGAGTTCTAGCCATTTCTTGCAAAGATCTGTTCTTTCTTTCTACAACTCCATTTTGTTCTGGAGTGTAGGGAGAGGAGAATGTATGCTGAATACCATTTTCATTACAAAAGTCTGCAAAGTTCTGATTTTCAAAATCTCCTCCATGATCTGTTTTAATGTTGGAAATAGAATAACCTTTCTCATTTTGAACCCTTTTTGCAAATATCAAGAAATAAGAAAATGTTTCGCTTTTATTGGCAAGAAAGAATACCCATGTAAAATGAGAGTAGTCATCTATAATTACCACACAATATTTCTTACCTCCAATGCTTTGAGTTCTAGTTGGGCCAAACAGATCCATATGAAGCAGCTGCAATACATGTTTAGTAGAAACTTGTTTCATAGATTTAAAAGAATTTCTAACCTGTTTTCCCAAAGTGCATGCGGAGCAAAGATCTGTCTTCTTATAGGTTAATGAGAGCAAGTCACGAACAAGCTTTTTGCTGTATAGCTTAGAAATTTGATTCATGCTGACATGTCCAAGTTTGTGATGCCAGAGATTTGCCTCATCATGGACTGAAATTAGACATTTGGTAGTGTCTTCATTTATGTCCAGAAGATAGATGTTGCCATGTCTTCGTCCAGTGAATGACTGAGAAGTATCATTGCTAGTTCCAGAACATAAGTTCTCCTTGAAGTTAATTCTAAATCCAGCATCACATAACTGGCTAATGCTTGGAAGATTGCAGTTCAGTCCTTTAACCAGAGATACATTGTTGATAATTAAACTACTAATCTTGACTGTTCTTGATCCAACAATGTTTCCCTTGGTGTTTCCTCCAAAAGAGACTATCCCTCATTTAACCTTTTCAAAACAACAAACATTCTTGAATCTCCAGTCATGTGTCTTGAACATCCACTGTCAAAATACCATTTCTTCTTGCTTTTGAAACTTACCTGCAATCAACAAGCATATTCACTCTTCTTTGGTACCCAGATTTTTTTGGGTCCTTCGGTGTTAGTATATGCTTTGTCTATCCATTTCTTCTGAATAGGTCTCCAGACTTTAGGACATTTGTTTTCAAAATATTCTTTTTCTCCACAATTAGAGCATTTGAGATGATCCCGACCAAAAGGTTTTGTAAAAGTCTTTTTGAAATGATTTTTATAGGCCTGTCGAGGAGGTCTCTTTCTAATTCTCTCATTGACTTTAGGAAAATCAATTAAAGAATCACTTTCCTTATAAAACCCAAGTCCTGATTTATCATAATAGGGAATCTGAATGGAAAGTATATGCTGCAGGGTTTTTGATCCTTTGGAAAACTTTGTAGTAATGTTCAAAATTTCCTTTTTGAGAGATTCATTTTCATTTTGCAAAGAATTTCTATTCTCTTTTGTCTCCAAAATTTCCTTTTTGTGAGATTCATTTTCATTTAAGAGAAAATCTCGATTTTCCTTTATTACTGAAAATTCCTTTTTGAGATCATCAATTTTTCCATTTAAAGAGTGATTCATTTGACTCAACTTGCAATTTTCCTTCTTTAAACTAGAAATTTTTTTCAGAGTAGATTTTAAATTTAAACATAGCTCATTTATATAATTTGAAACTTCTATAGGAATATCAAAATGACTAACCTCAAATTCTTTGTCTGAGTCTGAATCTGATTCTAAATCTACTCCAGAGTTTGAATCTGAGTGTGCCATTAGACAAATGTTGCCATATTCGTCTTCATTGTCTTCAACCTCAGTGTCACTCCAAGTTTAAGCTTTTAGGGCTTTCTTGTATTTTTCATATTTCCCTTTGTTTTTCTTGAGTTTGGGACAGTTCTATTTTATGTGACCTTTCTTTTTGCATTCGAAACAGACAACATCTTTGACATATTCTTCTTCATCCTCAGTCTTTCTTTGTCCAGTCTACCTGTTTTGCTTCTTCCTGTAGAACTTTTTGCCTTTCTTGTTTAGCTTCTTTACTTTTCTGATTAGCAGTGCGAGTTCTTCGTCGTCCAGCTCGTCCTCAGAATCTATATCATTAGAATCGATATTAGACTTAAGAGCAATAGCTTTCTTACCTCTGGATTCCACTTCTTCGTTCATTTGTTCTGATTCATAAGATTGCAGAGTACCAACAAGCTCATCGACTGTTAATGGTGAAATATGCAAAGTTTCTCTAATAGAGGTCTTCACATTAGTCCACTCTTTTGATAGTCCTCTTAAAAGCTTGTTGACTTTCATAGGACCTGGAACAGGCTGTCCTTGGTATGCCAGTCCATTTACAATTTCTGTAAATCGACTAAACATGTCTCCTATTGACTCTCCATGTTTCATCTTGAAGGATTCATATTGACCAAGTAAAATATTCACTTTGGTCTCTTTAACACAATCAATTCCTTCATAGGTTACGTGCAATCTATCCCATTCTTCCTTTGCTGTATCACAAGAAGATATTCGATTATATTCATTAGGTGATAAAGCACAGTAAAGGGAGTAGATACCCTTAGCATCAAGAGTTTGTCTCTTGGTCAATTCTTCTGGAGAAGTGGTAACTGATGTCTCTGTTGCTTTCCCATCATCTTTCTTTGAGATTTCTTTGATTTCTACATTTGGATCAACTCCTCTTGCAACTACATCCCATTCTAGCGGATCCTTTGATCTGAGGAAGGCCTTCATCTTGTTCTTCCATATATTGTACTCTTTACCATCAAATATGGTGGTCGAGTATTGCTTTGTCCCTCGATCAGTCCTGGTGCAAGAATACTAGCCATAGAGGATCTTTAACTCTGAAGTAACAAACACTTCAAAAACTCTAAGCACAGGGCTCTGACACCAACTGTTGAAGCTAGTAATAACACCTAGAGGGGGGGTGAATAGGTGTAGAGTGATTTTTACACGCAATTAAAAATGAATACATTGCAATCTATAAATTAAAATTAAATAGAGAGAGTAGAGAAGATTACAAACACGGTTTATAGTGGTTCAGCTTTAGACAAGCCTACGTCCACTCTCCAAGCGATCAGCCAATAGGCTAGATTTCACTATATGTAATCAAAGGTGATTACACACTCTTGAGTGTTAGCACTCAATAATAATAAGTCTCACAGAGTCACTCTTCTTGGTAATTCACTAGGACCACTCAAATTTGCACTTTAGACAACTGATGAAGAACATAATCGCACTTTGGAATATGTTTATCTTATACTACTCCTAGGTCTCATCCTATCCTTATATACTCTCCAAGCCATACTTGACCGTTGGCTCTTCCCTTGAGAGTTTAGTCTTCCCTTTCCTGGATAGACTTTATAAAGCAAGTCTTTTTAACCGTTAAAAGTATATAAGATCCCCTTGGATTCTGTTCGCCCATACAATCAGAATCCGGGCTTCCATAAGTACTCTATTCTTCTTTGGAAGTTGTCTTTTAATTGATCCCACCAATCAAATTAATATAGCAGAATCAACATAAACAAAGTAAATGAAATACTTGATCGTTGGTGATCTGATCCTGAAGTTTCATTTTAAGTCTAACAGACTTATGTTCTGAGTTTGTTTAAGTTTTTCGTCTAGTACGGACAGACTCAGAATTTGCGTCTCTTCAAATCTTCCATCTGGTACTGTCAGACTCAGAATCTGCGTTTCTTCAAGTCTTCCATCTGGTACGGCCAGACTCAGAAACACTATATATTTTTCTTTTTGCCACCAGCAGACTCAAAAACATACACCATTCTGTGGTTTATTCCTTCTGAAGATATGTATAAATACTTACATAAAATGATTTGTTAACATCAAAACTAGGAGTTTTCAACACTAAATTGGCACCAAATCAAAAGGTTTAGAACTAAATTGAAACTAGTTCAAAAGGTTTAGGACTGAATCGGCATCATTAAAAGGTTTAGGACTAAATTGGCACCAAGTGAAAATGTTTAGGACTAAATTGGCATTAAGTCGAAAGGTTTATGACTAAATTGACACTATTAAAGATTTAGGAATAGATTAGCATAAATACAGTAAATTTATGACTTTTCTGACAATTTTCCTTCTCGAAATGCATAAAAGTGACTTCCAAGTCATGTATGTGGCGTTTGAAATTTTCAAAATGAACACAACCGAGGGACGATCAATTAATTCCCCTACCATTTTTTACAATTTTCTTTAAATTTTTTTTCAAAATTTTATTTATTTATTTCATTGTGGCTGGTGAGGAAAAAATGGGTATAAATTTATTATAATTATGTCAATTTAATCTTGGACCTTTTTTTTTACCAATTCAATCATTAGCCTTTTATAATTGTGTTAATTCTATTCATTCAGTCAAATTTGGCCAGCCGGCACTGACATAGGCGTCAGTCAGTGCCAAGACAATTTTTAATAATGTTTTATTTTTTTTATTTTTACTTTTTTCCTTTTCTTTTTCTCTCCTTCCTCTCTCGCCTCCCCCCCTCCCTAAGGAGCGGCCAGCTAGCTTCGATGAGGCTCACCAACCACTGGGCAAGGGCCGCAACCCTCATGGGGGCCTCACCCAGACCGTAGTAAAGCCTAGGGGTTGTAGCAAGGTAGCTTTGCCTGGTGAGGTTGGCCTCATCGAGATTTGGGTGAAGCGGTCTTGCCACAGCCCTTAGGCTTCTCCCAGGTCTAGGCGAGGCTGCCGACGAAGGTGGGGAGTTTTGGCGAGGGGCGTGACCCATGCCAGCGGTCGGCGACTAGTGAGGGCTTTGCAGCCCTCATCTAGTGGTTGGCAAGTCTCGTCGAAGCTCACCGGCCACTGCCTGCCTAGGGGGAGGAGAAAAAAAAAGTAAAGGAAAAAGAAAAATAAAAGAAAAAAGAAAATATTATTAAAAAATTATCATTGCCGTCGGCTGGAGTCTACTTCAACACTTGCTAGCAAATTTGGCTAGATGAGCTGAATTAACACAATTACAAAATGTTAATCATAGAATTAGTAAAATAAAAAAAAAGACTTGGAATTGAATCGATATAATTTTAATAGGTTTAGAGGTTTAGAACTTTTTTAGTAATTCTCTTAGGGAAAAATTATCCCTCGCTTTATTATGCAGCATCTTATGCAAGGGTGAAAGAATCAACCGATATCATCCCTCCATTGTGCCAAGATCATTAGGAGACGAGACCAAAGGGGAGGGCGATGGGCCATGATCGAAGGCAAGAAAAGAAAGAGTGGGAGAAAGGAAATGAAAAGAAGGGATTTCCCCAATAGGAAACAAAATGAGAGCGATTTGGAGAAGAAGACAAAAAGCAAAGAGAGAAGGCGTGGTGGAGGCTTGGCCAAGACACAAAGGAAAGAGAAGAGAGACTGTCGAACAGAATCACATGGGGGAGGAAAAAGGGACGTAGGACACTCTGAATTCTCTCTCATCTGCACCCTGTGTTCAGACATAGACGTACAGAGCCCCGCAAGCATTCGCCGCAGAACGAAAACCTCATGCATATGTCTGTCATTTGTTGTAGTGTGCTTTCGTCCTTCATTTGCCTTCCATTTCCATGGCTCATTTTGCTAATCAATGTCATTGGCTCGGAATGTGTAGAGATTGGGCAAACTTACTTGCATTGATGAAATAATTTACAATATATACATAGGGTTTAGGGCTAAAACAATACAATGACAATCATGCCCATTAGTATAAACCCAATTTGCCAATACTCCCCCTCAAGTTGGTGAATGTAAACATGTCAACAACGTGTTCTTAAAATTACAAAACAAATCACGTGTGATCGGTTTTGTGAATAAGTCTACAAGTTGGGAGTGACTGGGAACATAAAGAGTCTGCAAAGTGCCATCTTGAATTTTTTCACAAACCAAGTGACAGTCAATCTCGATGTGTTTGGTTCATTTGTGAAAGAAAAGATTAGTGGCAATGTGGATGGCCGCTTTATTATCACAAAAAAGATTGGCAGTGGTAGTGTTGACATGGAGATCCGAGAGAAGCATGTGAAGCCATGTGATTTCGCATGCAGCAAACGCCATAGTATGATATTCAGCTTTTGCTGAGGAACGGGCAACAGTGGTTTGTTTTTTTGGAACGCCATGAGATAGGACAAGAACCAAGAAACATGCAGTAGCCAAAAATAGATCGTCGAGATGTAGAACAGGATGCCCAATCAGAATCTGTATAACCATTAAGTTGGAGAGTTGAATAATATGGGAAAAATAAAACAGTGTCAGTATCATGCTTGAGATACCGCACAATGTGAAGGGCAGCATTCAAATGATCTTCATGAGGAGAGTGCATAAATTGACTAAGATGTTGCACTGTAAAGAGTAAATTTGGACGAGTTACTGTAAGATATAATAATCTACCAATAGTTGTCGATATGAACCTGGATCCTTAAGAGTTGGAGAGGAGTCCAAAAATTGTATATTAGGTTCCATCAAAGTATCAATAGGACGTCCACCAAGAAGGCAAATGTCAGACAAAATATTAAGAGCGTATTTCCTTTGTGACAAGAAAATCCCAGACTTAGAACGAGAAACTTCAATGCCCAAGAAATATTTGAGAGTGCCCAAGTCCTTAATATGAAATTGTGTGTCAAGAAATCGCTTGAGAAGTTGAATCATAACTTCATCATCGCCCGTTATAACCAAATCATCAACATAAACAAGGACAATAGTCAAGAGAGAGCCACAGACTGATGTAAAAAGTGAATAGTTCACCTTTGACTGTTGAAAACCAAAATCAAGTAGTGCAGAAGAAATTTAGCAAACTATTGCCTTGATGCCTATTTAAAGCCATAAAGTGATTTCTTAAGTCAACAAACTAAATTCTCCCCCTTAGTATGAAAACCCGGTGGAAACCTCATGTAGACCTCTTCGTTAAGATCACCATGCAAAAAAACATTATTCACATCTAATTGGTAGAGAAGCCAATGACGAATCGAAACAAGAGCTAATAAAGTTCAAACAGTTACCATTTTAGCAACAGGCACAAATGTCTCATGGTAATCAATCCCCTCTATTTGAGTGTAACCCTTTGCAACGAGCCGAGCTTTGTAACGTTCAATGGTGCCATCAGAATTATATTTGATTCGGTAAACCCATTTACATCCAATGGGATGTTTGTTAGGAGGAAGATGAACAATTACCCAAGTGCCATTTTGTTCAAGAGCATGTATCTCAAAAGACATTGCCTCCCGCCACTTGGGAGATTGACATGTAGCGTCATAAGTTTTAGGTTCTTGTTTAGAGGATATGGAGGCTAAAAAGACACGGTGAGTGGGTGAAAAATGCAAGTATGATAAACAATTAGATAAAGGGTAAAGAGTACCTGATTTAGCTACCTTAGAGTCCGAAGAGGATTGATTGGAGGCCATAATAGTGTAGTAGTAATCCTGAGGATATCTAGGTGGAAGGCGTTGTCGAGATGGTCGAGGCATGGCTTCGAGTTCAGTTGGTGATGGTGCGATCGTGGGTGCAGGAGGTTGAGGAGTTGAGGTCGGTGCAAGGACTGGGATGGAGGGAGGTGGGTATGTTTCACCAAGGTCAGGTATGGGTAATGGAAGTACCGAGGTTTGTTCAATTGTGGTATGTTTGATGGTTTGACAGAAAGGAAAATCTTGTTAATAGAAAATGACGTCACGATTGGTAAAAATTGTTTGGTCTTGAAGGTCATAAAGATGGTAACCTTTGTGGTTTGTGGGATAACCAATTAGAACACATCGGCGAGATTGATGACCAAATTTATCGGAGTGAAGATGACCAGTGGAAGCATGGCATAGTGAGCCAAAGACACGAAGATGAGAATAGGAAGGTGGTTTGCCATAAAGAAGTTCATATGGCGTTTCATTGTGTAGGAGATGACTAGGTAGTATATTAATGAGATGATTAGCAGTTAAGACACAATCCCCCTAAAAGTGAAGAGGTATGCTAAAATGAAAACGCAATGCACGAGCAACATTGAGCAAGTGACGATGCTTATGCTCAACAACTCCATTTTGTTGATGAGTGTGAGGGCAACTACATTGGTGGTGAACACCGTGTGCGCAAAAAAACCTCTTGTAAGCGAAAGGAAAGAAATTCAATCCCATTATCAGATTGAACATTTTGGATTTTGGTTTGACATTGAGTCTCAACAAAAGCAAAGAAGCGAATCATAGAGTCAATTGCATCAGACTTAAAAGTAAGCAAAAAAATCCAAGTATAGAGCAAATAGTCATCAACAATAGATAAAAAATAACGACATGTCTTATGTGTAAAATGATAATAAGGTCCCCAAATGTCAACATGAATAAGCTCAAAAGGACGTGAAGTAGTTAGGAAAAAACGTGACTGTGCAGTTTAAAGTTTGAGTGAGTTTAGAGATTGACAATAAGTTGTATTTGAAAGAGGGAGCGCAAAGGACATTATCAAGGGAGATGGTTGAGGTAAGGGGGTTGAACCGTGTGATGTCACAGGGACACCAACACCATTTGGAATTCCAACGGTGGGATGTGGAGAGGAATAGTATTTCAGGTTTGTAAAGTAATGGGGTTCAAATGTGATGTGATTGGTAGCGCCAGTGTCAATGACCCAAGTATTGGAATTAAATGAATTCGAAGTTAAGCCGAGAACATTACTTGAGAGGTTGGCTTTCGGGATGTTTACCTCTTGCAATAGGCGCATCAATTGCTTATACTGATCATTTGTGAATGGCGGAGGTGCCGCATCAGAAGTATGACTGGACTTGTTATCTATGAGCTGGGCGGAAGTAGATGGCTGTCCACGGCATTGCTTGTGGTTAGGAGGGAAGCCATGAAGTCGATAACACACATCCCGCGTATGTCCTAGGATGCCATAGTGGACACATCTTTCCCGGCTGCGAGATGTGTTCGTCCGTTTAGCTAGGTTAGCGGACGGAGTGGGGGCACCAAGACAGCTAGGTTGTCCATGGTATGAGGAATTTGTGTACGGCCATGGAGCAGTATTTCTGTGAGTGCTAAGCAAAGTGCTGGTTTGGTCTGATAGTGGGCGGTCCAATTGGATATGGCGATGTGACTCATCTTGAAGAACTAGCGCATTTGCACGTGTAACACCAGGTAACGGATTCGTTAGTAAAATATGACTAATAACATTAGCATACCTCGGATTGAGACCCATGAGAAATTGAAACAAGCGTCAATCCTCTTGTTGTGTGGTGATGATAGAATGAGTCGAACAAGAGCATTGCGGTAACGAATCCATATTATTCAATTCATCCCAGCAACTTCGCAAATTGTTGTAGTACTTAGTTACGGTATCGTCACATTGAGCAAGGGTGCATATCTTTTGCTTGAGATGAAAAATCCTAGGACCATTTGATGGTGAAAAACGTTCACAAAAATCTGCCTAGACATCCGCAACTAACTCTATGTAGAGAACTGTTGGCACCTAATCTGGATGGATGGAATCAAGGATCCAAGATAGAATCATATTGTTCACACGAATCCAAGATGCATAGGCAGGATCTGTTGCAACTGGCTTTTTTGTTTCTCCAGTAACAAACACCATCTTGTTCTTGGAGGAAAGGGCAATCTCCATGGCACAAGACCAATTGTTGTAATTGTCACCCGTAATGACCATGCTAATGAGATTAGATCCTGGGTTATTAGAATGATGCAAAAAATAAAGGCTGCCCACCTGCTCATGTGCGGGAACGGTGGCTGAATAGTTTTGAGACTCAGTTGTCATGATTACTTGTAGCCAAAAGAGCGGCTGTTGGCTTTGAGTTTATTTATCTGTTGGCCAAAAAAAAAAGGGCTGCCCACCTGTTCTAGTATAAATACCACCGCCGAGCTTGAACTTGACCTTCAACACCATTAAGCAGACAATTGGATGGACTGACTGGGCGAAAGCCGCGATCGTGCCTAGTCTGGTCTCGTTGATTGTAGTGCCTATGCTTCTATATGTGGTTTACCCACCCATAGTGAAGAGCAGTCCAGATGCACCAAAACATGCGAAGGAGAGGTTGGAGAAGATGGGGCCAATGAGTAAAAATGAGAAGATCATGGCAGGGACTCTTCTTTTGACGAGGTTGTACCGCCAAGGTTGAGATGGCGAGCGCCACTGGTCACGTCATCCGTTGCAAGGCTGCGGTGGTGTGGGAAGCTTGTCGAAAACGCAGCCGAAAGAAACCCTAGCGCTCGATCGGAGCCATTCCCTTGGAGCACGGCATCAATGCTATGGCCTCTTCCCTGTAGCAACAGCAGCAATGATTGCAAGCGAGAAGGCCAAAGAGAGATGTGAGAGACGGGCTCCAAGAATTGCCACTCTGATACCATGTAAAGATTGGGCGAACTTACTTGCATTGATAAAGTAATTTACAATATATATATATAGGGTTTAGGGTTAAAACAATACAATGACAATTATGCACTTTATTGTAAATCCAATTTGCCAATAGAATGCATCCCCCCTCCCATTCCCCACTCCTTTTTTATTTGGTGATCATGTGCTGAACGCCTTCTGTCTGATCTATGCATGATAGGAATTCACCTACGTTTGGCCCGCCTGATGCATCCTGAGACGGTCCTCATGGGTCCCCATGTCTCGAAGATGGATAGAGCCTTCTCAAGCATCTTTTGTAGGTCTATGAAAGGCACTAACTCAGCTTGCTCACGTGCTGCACAGAGAACGCTAGGCGAGTGTCTAACTTTGGTAGCGCACCTGGGGTGAAAAAGATTAGAAATATAAAAGAGTGAAAACCACCAAAGATCCTAAACTTTTTTCCCATATAGGAAACGTAAGGAGAGCCCGACTCTTTCATTGAGCATTAACCCTTTGGCCTTTGATTGTTTTCTATTTTTCCACAGTACAAGTTAGTAATTGATGTTGTGAGATTTTGTATGAATTACTATTAATTATTTTAAAAACTTAAGCTATTAGATGAAAGTGTGATTTATTAAATATTCCAACACTTCCCTCACACTTAGTCTGGATTTTTACCTAGTATTAAGCATAGAAATTTAATTGGGAAGACAAATGGGATCCGGAAATTTTCGAATTTAGAACTTCCATTTCTGACACCATGTGAGATTTTGTAGGGATTACTATCAACTATTCTAATAGTTTAAGCTTTTAGAATGGTCAGTTGTAATCCCACAAAATCTCACAATTGTAGCATGTTTTGATTAACCAGCATTGACCTTTCATTGTATTGGTTCGAATGGCATGCTGTGACGGTGGAAGGTGACCATGTGATGACTTGGAATATGACAGCTGTGCTTTCTCTCAGCTCCTAACATGTTACTATATTTTTCAAGTCTTCTTATCTTATATTCGATTGAATTTTGTAATTCAAAGTGATTTCTTTACTTTTAATGGACAGGTTGGGTGTTAATGACAAAAAGAATCTATTTGGCAAATTACCAATTCCATACATTGTGGAAGGTAAAAGTATTAAATTAGCCTGGGTGAAAAGTTTGAGAACCTAATTCGATGATCTACATAAGTCAATTTGAAAGGACGGAAAATCATAATCGTGTTGAAATTTGCGATGCCCACCTCTAGAATCACCAACGGCACTGACCTTGATAGATGTAGATTAATTATCTAGCTCAATAGATTATTCTCCATTTAATTTAATAGTTTGTCTTAACATCTCCTACGGTTTCATATTTAACAACTAGTGAATTTACAACTCCAGCGCGTAAACGAAAAGAAAAGGATGCGACATCTGAATGCGGGACAACTAAAGACAAGGAGGGAAGGCATCTCGCATGCAGGACAGCTGAATCTAGGACATACAAATCTAAAGCCCCAGTACAATTTTTCAATCATTTTTAATTATTATTCTCGTTGTCTAAGCTTCAGTCATGGTGCTATAACCCCACACCAAATCTGTTCGTACTCCATACCCCTTCACTCTCTCTCGAGCAACTAAGAACCTGCATGGTAACGCTCCCAGAAACAGCTGTTTCTATTCTTTTGTTTCTGGAAGTAGATTTTTTGTTCCAAGGAATAGAAATACGTTTGATAAATGATTTATTCCCAAGAATAAATTTATTCCCCAGAACAAGTTTGGAGTAGAATTCATAAACAAAAAAAAAGTTACTTCTTGCTCCTGGGAACAACTTTAAGAGTCAGTTTTTTTTCCTTTCTTTTTTTTTTCTTTTCTCTTTCTCTTTCCCTTTCTTCTTCCTCCCTCAGCCTCCTAACGCCCCATCACCGCCCACAGGCCACTGTCACCGGCGTCGGCCATCGCCGGCGAGTGGCTGGGTGAGGTTCAGCGAGCTTGCCTGGCCACCAATAAGGGAAGACAAAAAACAAAAGAAAAAAGTATTTAAATCATTAAAAAATTAAAAGAAAATATTTTGGACTAGAAATTCTAAGGTCTTACCAAACGCATTTTTATTCCGAGAATAAAAATTTTGAACAGTTACCAAACGCCTTCAAATGCTCAGAAATTGTTTCCGGAAACAGAATAAAAAAAATCATTTCTGAGCAGAATTTGTTCCCGGGAACAAAAACGTTGCCATGCGCGTCCTAATTTGGCAATCCACATGACTCAAGTTCTTTTTTGGTCAAAAGGGTCAAGTTAAAAGAACCCAAAAAATAAAAATTGCCCCAAAATTCTCGGCGTCCAACTCCCGACCCATGACCAACACTGACTGTGATCGATGGAATATTCCTGATTTCTTGCACACGCAGTCGCGAATGGCCACGTACTACGTGATCAATGACTCGACATCCTCCTCCGTCGCAACGGAAGATGGACCCTCGGGCCTTTGTTTCCAGATTTTTGATGGATAATTTAGTAACCCTCATTTTTCTTTGGCCAATGAAATAATTAAACCTCACTTGGGAATTTTCCTTTTTGCTTTCCACTAACAAGCCACGATATTTTAATAAGTTCATTATTCATTTCAGATTAATTTTCTAGCTCAAAAGAATTTCCTCCAAATTGGATGATCGTAGTTAGCAACATCTGAAAACTAGAAAATACAAATAAAGAAAAAGAAAATCCCGAAATGCGTAAAAGCGGCTTCGGAGTCAAATTTGTAGCGTTCAAAATTCTGTTACCCTTTAACTAGCCCTTCCCAGCTTCCATTATCAGCACCTTTTGACTAGTTATTCTTTTAAATCCAACTTCAGCACATCTTAACTAGCGCTTAGAAAGAATGATTCATTCACTTAAAATTTTTCCTCCAAAAGTAACACCTGAATAGTAGAAAATACAAAAAAAAAAAATCCTGAATGCATAAAAGCATTTGATGTTGTAATCACTTGCGGAGAAAAATTGATTGTTCGAAGATCTTCCTAAGCAGGAAGCCTTTGCCTTTTTTCTTTTTACATTCCGACATATGAGCAATCGGACATGTTAGCAATCGATGTTCCAAGGTGGCCTTTGGTTGAGTTTCCAGTGGTCGATACTCTCACTCTCTCTCTATTGGTCGATGCTCTCTCCAATGATGGTCGACATTCTCTCTCTTCCCCCCCCCCCCCCCCCTCTCTCTCCCAACCTCCCAAATGCTGCGTTATTTTTTCCTTCTTCTGATGTTATATTAAGTAAACTTTGTAATTTAAAGTGATTTCTTTACTTTACCTACCAACATCAGGTGTTACTGGAAAAAGGAATCGATTGGGCAAATTACTGAATCTACAAATCAGGAAAGGTAGAATATTTAACTAACACTAGTAAAAAGCTCGAGCACCTAATTCGACCATCTGCATGAGTCAAGTTAAAAGGATGAAAATTAGAATTGCGTAATTCAAAACTACCGCCAGCACCGCCTATGACTGATGTAGATTAGTTTTCTAGCTCGGCAGATTTTCCTCCAAATTGGACAATATTGAACCTTTGAAATGCATCGTATTTGTGATATATTAGGTTGTCTTAGAATCTCTTTTAGCTCCTTTAGCTTTATGTTTAATACTTAGTGAATTTAAACAACGGTGACCAAAATGGCATAAATGAAAAGAAAAGAAAAGGATAGTAACACCTAGCACTAGAAAATATGAAAGAAAAAGAAGAAAACACTCCAAAATGCATTGCGCAACTCGTTGTTCAGCAACATTTAGTATTTTACCCTAGACAGTTCTTATCAATTTGTTCAATGCCATCTCACTCGGGGTGTGGAAATTGGTGTTTTGATGAATGTGGCTATGAATTTGATGATCTGTGCTGATCAAAAAGCGAGAGGCAAGTGGCTGCTCTTGTGCACCATAACAATAATCAAGAAAAGAGTTAAAAAGAATGCTAAATAATTTGTCATGAGATTGCATCAGTCTTAAATAAGAAAGATTTAAAACTAATGCAAGGGCACATGAGTCCGAAACTAAGAATGAATCAAAAGAATGCAATCTTTCTTTTAAGTCCAATTTTAGAATCACTATGATTGGAGTATAAAGGGAAGGATAAGCAGACTTCTTCCAAGTTAGGAGGATTGGTAACAGCACTCTAGAGATATAATTATGCTTGAGAAGAAAACTACCTTTCTGTAGGAAAGGATAGAATATGTCGCCATCTTCCTAATTAGGATAGCGAACCCTGAATAAGAAAAAGCTGAAAACAAATCCCGATGCGTTGCAAAATTCTTTAACTAAAGATGAGAGATTTTGTCTCACTGATTAGATGACGGAGCCCATGAGACATCAGTCAAAACCCATGGTGCTCCTCCACTTCCAAAAGTCTTGTGTATATTTCTTGATTTTGCTCCCAAAAAATTGTTCATGCTAGCTGTCCTTTGATTGCACGATCTTGCTTCCAAATAATATCTGTGTTGTCCTAAATGGTGACTGGTAACTGCCTAGTGATCGCTGATCGATAGCTATCTCGTCATTCGTGCCTCTTTGGAGTATTGATGGATTGTTGTCCTTCGCTCATTGATGCCCATAGGTATCATCCATTCACTAACGTACCTCAACAATTGATTGGCAATATCCATCAATATGCATCATAGATGTGCGTCAATACTGATTATTAATATCAATACTAATCCCAATGACTGACGTCAAGATGTCATGTGCACTATAATCCTCGCACATTAGTTAAGTGATCATTTATGTTCATGAGCTGATCACATGTTTCCCCATATCGATGGTCCGGTCATTTTTATTGTAAACAAAAAGAAAGGAAAAAAAAAAGTTGAATTATGGAGGATTTTCCCCGAGCAGGAAACGAAAAAATAAAAGTGGCTGGGAGGAGAAGAAGAAGAAGACTCTCAACGGCGACACACGGGGACCTACACCTACACACTCCACATTCCCACCCCAGCTCACTTACTGACAAAATTCTCTTTCGATTGACATTTGACTCTTCCTAATTAAGAATTCAAATGTTTCCTCTTTGCTCTGCTCTCTATTGGAACCTCGTCCGTTCGATGGAATGGCGTCGTCTTTCGGTGTCGTCGCGTGTTGCTTATGCATCATCTAGAACGTGTTCGCATTTTATTTTATTCAGTTTTTATCTGATTCTCCAAGTTCGGTGGGGACACGATCTCTGTCAGGAGGAGAGGAGTAACATCACATCTTCCTAATTAAGAGACGCAAAAAGAGCCAAACTTTTTCGGTGAGCATTTTGCCACTAGCCTTTGCTTGCTTCCTATTTTCCCTCGCACGTGTTAGTACTTGATTTTATAGTTTGTCTCAATATCATTTGGAGTACTAAAGAGAATAGGATTGTCACTTTGAGAAAAGAAGGAGGTGACCGGCTTTTCTGTGGAGAGGAAAGGAGAAAAATGTGATGGAATGTCTTCCAAGATAGGAAACACAATATCAGCCACGTAGGAGAGATAGAAAATATTAAAAAAAAAAAAAGCCACCTTGTTAGTCTATATAGATAAAGTTAACATAATGACTTGATTACACAAATTTTTTATGACTTGATTGCACTTTTTATAAGTTTTAGACCTCAATTATACTTACATAACAAGTTTTAAGACTTCTAGCGTATATTTTAATTTTATCTTCGATTGCACTATTAGCAACGAATGTTGTTGCATCTTTCAATTAAGCCACATTGATTCTCCATCATATGGGCTCCATGCTCAGTTTCTGTGATGGTGGCAAGGTAGCGTTAGGATGAGTTGGAATATGACGATGGATAGCCTCTCTCCCTCCCTAACATGTTGCTGTATTTTTTTTTTCCTTCTTCTTATCCTTTGTATGATAAAATATTATAATTTAAAGCAATTTCTTTACTTTTAATTGCCACATAAGGTGTTAATGGCAAAAACAATCGATCAAGCGGATTACCGATTCCACACATCTAAAATGGCAAGAGTATTTAAAATATGAGTGACATACCATCTACATTGGTCAAGTTAAAAGGATAGAAGGGGTTGTCTTGAAATTTTCAACTTCCCACTCCATAATTGCTACTAGTACAGAACTCGATTCTAGCTCGACAAGGCTTCTTCCAAATTGGATGATATTTTGAACTTGAGATGCACAGTAAATGTGATATATATTAGGTTGTCTCAATATCTCCTTTGGCTTGATGTTTATTACTACTAAATAGTAAACGATGGAAATTAATCACTAAAGTGGCATAAACGAGAAGAAAAGAAAAGGATAGTGGGACCTAAGTGTTAGAGAATACAAGTGAAAAGAAAAAAGAAATCTTGAAATGCATCGAGAAAATCTTTGTTCAACCAGCCTTTAATAATTTACCCTAGACAACTCTTATCAATTGAGGGTATAAGAACAGCCCAAGTACCAAAACTTAACATGCTGGAATACTTAAATACCAAAAGTTACAAAAAATACACTTAAGAGTCACATTTTTTTTTAAAATTAAATCACTTAAGTGCTATCTTTGGCTAAGGCCACTGGAAATTTGACGTGGCTTATTTTAATAATATAATTAACCTAAATGGCTAGTCGAAAAGTTAAGTTAACCAAAACCAAACCAAAACAACGTCATTTTGATGTTGACATGACCATTAATATAAATATTAATTAAATAATATACAAAAATTTAAAAATATATTTATTTATTTAAAAAAACTGTGAGGGTTGGGCAAGGGCCCTCATCATTGCCACCATTGCCCCACCATTGCTAGGAAGGGCCGATGACGGTAGGGCAAGGGTTGGCTGGGGTCGCCAGGCCCTAGCCAATAGCTGGCAACCCTGGCTAATTGACGATGAGGGGGCCCTAGCTAATGGCCCTTGGCTTGACTAAGTGAGAGCCGAGGATCCTCATTGGATCTAGGAGAGGGTCGCCACCCTTACCTCAAACCTAGGCAAAGGCCCGCAGACCCTCACTATCAGTCAACTAAGGTCGCTAGCCACTAGACAGGGCTCGACAACCCTAGTTGACCCTCGCCCCATTATTGCTAGGCCTTTCCGGCGATGGTGAGGCGACAATGGTGGTGGCAAGTTTGGCGCAACCTTCACGCCAACCCTCACACATGTTTTTTTTTTAATAAAATTGATTTTTGGTGATTTTTATGGCTGATATGGCATTTTTTGTCATGCGTACAATTTTTTTTCAAAAATTGCCACATAGATATTTTTAAAAAAAAAATTGCCACGTCCACAAATAAAGTCATTGGAAAATACTATTTGTATATTTTGGCCGAATTTTCTCGCTATTAGTATTTAACTGATCCATTTTACTCCAATTTTTGCACTTAAGTATATTTTTCATAACGTTTGGCACTTAAGTATCCCGTCGTATCAAGTTTTGATACTCTAGGAGTTCGCACCTCTCAAATGGGTCAATGCCATCTCCAACATTAACAAATTGGTGCTCTTTAGTTTCTATGACACACCAAAAACCCTCGGTGTGTGGAAAGATTGTGTTTTGATGAATCTGGCTATGAATTTGATGATTTGTGCTGATCAAAATGCGACAGGCAATTGGCTGTTCTTGTGCACCAAAATAATAACCAAGAAAAGAGTAAAAAAGAATGCAAAATAATTTGTCATGAGATTGCATTAGTCTTAAATAAGAAAGACTTAAAACTAGTGCGAGGGCACATGAGTCGGAGACTAAGAAAGAGTCGAAAGAATGCAAGCTTTGTTTTAAGTCCAACTTTAGAATCGCTATGATTGGAGTACAAAGGAAAGGACAAGCCGACATCTTCCAAATTAGGAGGATTGCTAACAGCCCTATAGAGATACGATCATGACTGAGAAAAAAAGGAGGTGAGACGACCTTTCCGTGGGAAAGGAAAGAACAAGTCGCCATCTTCCAAATTAGGAGACACAAGAGGAGCCCACGCTCTCACTGAGCGTAGTAGTCTCCTACTAGCCTTGCCTTGTACTCTATTTTCCATTGTACGTTAGTAATCGATGTTGTATCATGTTTCGATTGATCCACATTGATCCTTCATTGTATTGGTTCAAATTGTATGCTCAAATTTTTGCGATGGTGGCGAGGTGGTGTTAGGATGAGTTGGAATAAGATATTTATAGCTTCACACACTCTCTCTCTCTCTCTCTCGTCCTAGCACATCACCATATTTTCCCGAATTTTTTTTATGTCCCAACTCTAGAATTACCACTGCTAGAACGACCTTGACCGATGTAGTAGATTAATTCTCTAGCTCAGACAGGTTTTTCTATTTATTGGGATGATATCTTTACATTTGGAATGCTTCAAGTTTAACACCTAGTGAATTTATGACAATGGTAAATTACAGTGACACTTGAGTGCGTAAAAATACGAAAGGACAAGTAGACATTTTCCAAATTAAGAGGACCGCTAACAGCACTATAGAGATATGATTTTTGCTTGAGAAAAAAAGGTGGTGAGACAGAAAGGAAGGATAAGTTGCCCTTTTCCAAATTAGGACACACAACAAGAGCCGACTCCTTTAATTGAGCGTTATATTCCCCTACTGGCCTTTGCCTTGCATTATTTTTTCCATCCTACGAGTTAGTAATCGATGTCATAGCATGTTTCGATTAACCCACATTGATCCTTCATTGTATCAGCTCGAATTGCATGCTCCATTTCTGTGATGGTGGCTAGGTGGTGTTGAGATTAGTTATGATATAAATTAAAGCAATTTCTTTACTTTCAACCGCCATGTCAGGTGTAGGTGGCAAAAAGAATTGACCAAGTGAATTACTATTTCCACACGTCGTGGAAGGCAAGAGCATCTAACTAACACAAGCAAAAAGTTTAATCACCTCACTCGACAATCTACATAGACCAAGTTGAAAGGACGAAAAACCAGAATTGTCCTCAATTTTTTTATGTCCTAACTTCAAAATTATCACCCAAGAACTGACCTTGATCGATGTAGATTAATCCTCTAGCTCGGCAGGTTTTCCTCCAACGGGATAAAATTTTACATTTGTAATGTGTCATATTTTGATTTTGTAGTTTGTCTCAATATCTCCTTCAGCTACATGCTTAATACCTAGTGATTTATTGACTTCAAGGAAGGATAGTGGCCCCTAAATAAGAAAAAAAGTTCAAAAGAACATCCCCATGCTTTTTCAAAATTCTCTAACTAAAGATGAGAGAAGTTGTCTTGCTTATTGGACGACGGGGCCCATGACATCAGTCCAAACACATGGTGCTACTGTTATCTATAAATTGGGCACCTTGGAGCTTGTTTAAGCATCATAAATTGGGCACCCTGAATATTTTAAGGAGTTTACTGTTCGTTTCAGATTGATTTTCTAGATCAAGGAATTTTCCTCCAAATCGGATGATAGCATAATAATTACTAATTAGGAACGCCTCAATAATAGAAAGCACAAAAAGAAAAAAAGGAAAAAAATTCCATTACCCTGTGCTCCCCTCCGAGAATTTTTTCTGGCGGAATCTCAGTTAGTTCCCAATTCATATGGCCATTATTAGGTCTCCCCAACGAGGATTTGATAGTGACTTCGAGAAGAAAGGACGTCAAAAGCTATGTTTCTTAATTAGTAAAGGGACGAGAAAGCAACTCTTTCATTGACAGTGCTCCTCTTTTCTTTAGTTTCCAAATCAGAGCTGAAAAGAATTGAAGTGATCCGCCTTATTTAAGCATGATAGAATTCTGTCGACTTGACAATAGAAGAATGGAATCTTAACTTTAAGTGCTTAATTAGGACTGTCGAGATATGACTATGGTAACGATTTTATAGTTGGTGTCGGCTACATGCTTCACGCCCAGTGAATTTATCACTGGAGTGAAGGATAGCGGCACCAAAATAAGAAAAAAGTTCAAAAGAAAATCCCCCATGCGTTTTGGAAATTCTTTACCTAAACATGCAAGAAGTTTGTCTGGAGCGGCCTATAAATTGCATGCCCCCCAGGAGCTTGTTCTGCACCCTCTTTCTTTCCTCCAAGCCCTTCTCTCTCTCTCTCTCTCTCTCTCTCTCTCTCTCTCTCTCTCTGAAGCTCGATCAATATGCCGACAGGGTAATCATTTTCTCCCTCTCTCCCTAAGAAAACCAAGAAATGCTCCAGCTCTTCCACTCCCTCTCCCTCAACACTGAAAGATGCTCAGTCCCGGCGAAAAGGAGCTGACAGGATCGACAACCCGAAGGATCGCGCCAGTTCGTACTCGAAGAGGAGCAAAGGTCTCATCAAGAAAGCCTCTACTCTCAGTTCACTTACCGGCGCTACGATCATCTTCATTGCGTTGCTCCCCACGGCCACCAACGGCGAGCTCCATTACTTCAGCGCACCCTCAATCCACTTGGTATTCTTCGAGTTCCTCCGTCAATGGCGTGATTCTCCCATGACAAAGAAGCACTGCACCTCCATGATCATGGAGTGCGATGCCCTTCTCAAGTGTCTGCGCAAGAAGGAGGAGGATTTGGAGAACAAACCAGCGGTTAATGCCGGTGCTGGTCATGAGTCTAGAGTTGGAGTTGGAGCAGGTAATGATTCTAAAATTTTCAACGGTGACGAGATCAATTCACATGAAACTTCTCATCCTTCGCGGGTGGCTGGTGTTCATCACGACATTTGCTCGTCCTCGTTGGTCGGCTCGGCCACCACCAGTGGTGAAAGCTCGGGAATGGATTCTGACCCCATGTGCTCCGATTTCGAGATTTTTGGGTTGGATTCTGTCGACCATTTTAGTGAACTTGGGGAATTCAGTAATATCTGGGACGATAACGACAGTCCAAACCCTATAAATTCGGCACCTTCGAACTTGTGTGAGCATCATAAAACTGCACCCTTTTCTTTCCTCCAAGCCCCTCCCTTTCTCTCTCCCAGAAACTCGAGCAACATGAACACAGAGTCATCATCCTCTTTTTCTCTTACTGAGAAAACCAAGAAACGTTCCAGCTCTTCCACTCCCTCTCGCTCAACACTGAAAAATTCTCAGTCCCGGCGAAAAGGAGCTGACAGGATCGTCAACCCGAAAGAGCGGACCATGACGTACTGGAAGATGAGCAGAGGTCTCATCAAGAAAACCTCTACTCTCAGCTCACTTACCAGCGCTCCCACCGCCCTCATTGTGCTGCCCCCCAAGCCCACCAACGGCAAGCTTCACTATTTCGGCACACCCTCAGTCTACGAGGTATGCTTCAAGTTCCTCCGTCAAATGTGTGCTTCTCGCATGACAAAGAAGGACTGCGCCTCCATGATTAAGGAGTGCAAGGCCACTCGCAAGTGTCTGCATGTTTGTAGAGAATATAGGAAGAGAGACACACAAGAGAAGAAAAACTTTCTGCATTCTACGTAAAAAACTGACACCACAACCATTACATAGGTTTTACACCAAAAGAAACTACCACATCCCACTAACACCCCCACTAACTTAACATGTGTAGCAACAACTTCATAAAAAACTGTCACAAATTATTAACATGTGAAAAACACAGCACCATAAAAACTGTCACAGAAAAACACATTTACAAGAAAAAAGTTTGACTCATTCAACATTCCCTCCCTTAAACTGATGTTGCAAACAATCAGTTTAAAGTCCTGACTGTTTCTAGCGTGCAGACACCTAGTAATCTTCTGAGCTTCACAAACGACTCCATCTTGAGGGCTTTGGTGAATATATCAGCAACTTGATCCTCACTCCTGCAATAGATTAGATCAATTGTTCCATCATTACTGAGATCTCTCAAGAAATAAAACTTCACATCAATGTGCTTGCTTCTTCCATGTAGCACTGGATTCTTGGAGAGTTTGATTGCTGAGTTGTTGTCACAAAATATTTTGGTAGCTCCTGGTTGCTTGAATTGCAGCTCCTCAAGAATTCTCCTTAGCCAAATAGCTTGACAAGCACAAGCTGTAGCAGCAACAAATTCAGCTTCTGTACTTGACAAAGTGACAATTTGTTGCTTTTTGGATGACCATGAAATAGCACCTGTCCCAAGCATAAAAACATAACCCGAAGTACTCCTCCTATCATCTTGATCTCCTGCATAATCACTGTCAGTAAACCCCAACAAATTGGACTTTTCACCCTTCTTGTAAAATAGTCCAAAGTCTCTAGTTCCTTGCAAGTAACGAAGAATTCTCTTAGCAGCTGACAAATGCATTTCTGTAGGATTCTCCATATATCTACTGATTAAACTCACACCATACATTATGTCTGGTCTTGTTGCAGTTAGATACATCAAACTGCCCACAATTTGTTTGTAAAGTGTCCCATCAACCTTCTTCCCTTCATGATCTTTATGTAGCTTTAAGCCAAACTCAACCGGAGTGATTACAGGATTACAATCCTTCATGTGAAATCTGTCCAAAATTTCTCCCACATATTTCTTTTGAGAAATAACAATCCCATCACTCGATTGTACTACTTCTATGCCAAGAAAGTAATGCATCATACCAAGATCAGACATTTCAAACTCATCCATCATTGACTTCTTGAATTCTTCAAACATAGCATCACAATTTCCAGTAAAAATCAAGTCATCAACATACAAGCAGACAATGAGCATTTTTCCTTTATCTCCAATCTTAACAAAAAGTGTATGCTCATAGGGACATTTCAAAAAACCAACTTTATGAAAATAAGTCTCAATGCGACTATACCAAGCTCGTGGGGCTTGTTTTAGCCCATAAAGGGCTTTCTTCAATTTGTAAACGTTATGCTCATTTCCAATCTTAACATAACCAGGGGGTTGTTCGACAAATACCTGTTCCTCCAAGTACCCATGCAAGAATGCCGATTTGACATCTAGCTGGAAAATAGGCCAAGAATTTTGTGCCGCCAATGCAACCACCAATCTGATTGTGTCATGTCTTGCAACTGGAGAAAAAACTTCTGTATAGTCAATCCCGTACTGCTGCTTGTATCCCTTGGCTACCAAGCGTGCCTTGTACTTGTCAACTTCACCATTTCCTTTAAGCTTTGTTTTGAAGACCCACTTTACACCAATGGTTTTGTGTCCATTAGGAAGATCAGATAACTCCCAAGTGTCATTTCTTTCAATGGCATCAATTTCTTCGTCCATTGCTTTCCGCCATTTTTCTTCTTTGACAGCACTCTCAAAAGTAGTAGGGTCGCAATCTGAAAATAAAGCAAAGTGAGTAATTGGATCTTTAATTCCAGTTACCTCATAATCTTCCATCCAAACAGGCCTTTTTCTAACACGGCGAAGAGTTTGCGCTTCATCTTCATTTACTTCAGTGACTGTCGGTGAAATTTCAGCACATGTAGAAGTTGTATTTGATGAATTTTCGGGCATGTAAGGTGCTGAAATTTGCTCCTGTTCAACATCATTGTCATAAAGGACTTGGGTAGACTGCTGCCTATTCCAATCCCAAGTGTTCTCTTCATCAAAAACAACATCCCTGCTGGTCACAACCTTTTTTGTCAAAGGATTAAATAATTTATATGCTTTGGATACATTACTTACACCAAGAAGGACACTTTTTAGCTTTGTCATCAAGTTTCTTCCTTTTCTCGTTAGGGACATGAGCATATGCGATGCATCCAAAAATTCTGAAGTGATCTACAGCTGGTTTTCTCTCACTCCAAGCCTCTTCTGGTGTCATATTTTGAACAGCAAAAGTTGGACTTCTATTCAAAACATGAATGCTCCAATTTACTGCTTCCGGCCAAAAAGTCTTTGGAACTCTTCCTCTTGCCAACAAACTTCTCACCATGTTGAGAATGGTCCTGTTTTTCCTCCCTTGATATGGACCTTCTCCTTTCGGTCCAGTTTACATGGGGGATCCACCTGAACATTGCACGTTGGGACAGAGTACTAAGAGCTGTTCTCATCCGATGTTCTTCTGGGTCCGATAGAGAAGTCGGTTTCTGAATAGGCCTCACTGTTGCTGCTACTCGTGCTGGTTCATAGGGGGTCCTGCTGATGTATGGGCTTTGACAGCTTGAGCTGCAATGATCTGATTCTCGCTGAGGAGGGACCATCTGATTCCTTGTTCTTCCGCTAGTCTTCTTTGGCATCATAGGCGATTGTCTATGTGTTGGTGCCTCCTTTTTACCGGAGAACTGGTCCATAAGTGTTGGTTTTCCAGTAACATGGAGAGGCATGTGGCATTTGCTTCCGAATGTGTTGTTAGTGTTGTTTCTGCTTTTCTCAAAATGAAGAATAGTTCAAATCAATTAATAGAGTTTGAGAAGTCATGTACTGAAGAGACACATTAAATTTAGGCTCCGTTTGTTTCGTAGATAACTTGACATTTTGAGGAGACATTAATAGTGCGATTCTTGTTCTACTATCTTCTGCAATTGAGGCAAATTGTGGTGAGAAAAACACAATGCAGTGAAAAATTCACTTGGCCTTGGGATTTGTCCATGATGACGGGCACTGCAACTTTCAAAACAATGAATAAACAAAAAAAAAGATTGCGAATTGCTATGAATGCTCTTTTAAAGTGGTGGAAAAAAATCTGACCAAAAAATAAGTGATGGAAAAAGAATTAATTAATGACGGAAACCGCAAGACCATCACGCACGTAATTGATTACAGCTAATCACAGATTGCCTTTATGGCTAATTAGTTTTCTTCTATTGCCAAGTGGCTTGAAACTTGGAAGCGCGTACATTTGTCTACCATATTTTCTTTAGGATGCCTTAACTCCAATATTAAAATTACGCACAAAAAACACAAAAGGGAAGAAAAGAGATTGGATGATTTCCATCGAAAAGGCCGGCACACCTGATCCACATGTTTTATCAATTTATTGTCTCAACATAAATCGAAGAAACTATAGTTACTTTTGTTACTTTGGATTGAAGTTTGACATAAAACATGCTTGTGAAACATGTTAGTACTCCTTTCTTTAGCAGTTAGTTTTTGTCCAGTTTCTTAGAATTCAGAGTGAGTAAAAACTTTAATTGAAGAAATAACAACATTATAGATTGATTGTGGGAGTAAAAATTCTCAAAAATAAATAAAGAAAGAAAGGCATCTTAATCCAACCAGATACTTTACAACATTATCCCATCATATGGATCTGCATGATCCGTTGACTGGAATATTCGCATCGGCGTCGACTTTAGTCCTGCCTCCATGGTCGATGCTCTTCTTTATGGTCTCGGCCTTTTCGGCTCGCGTATCCAGTTGATCCATATTTAAAGTGCGATTCGTGTACTTTGGATTGATGCGCGGTTCTCGTTGAATGCTACTTCACCTTTACGCGAGGTGAGTTAGCGAAGATGGAGCACTATATACAGGCTTTAGCACCTGAGTGTTCAAGCAGCTTTCGACTTATTATTGTCATGATGTCGTACTTCTACTTTGAATGGCCCAGCCCACCCCTTCCATTCTTGTTCTTGATTTTGTTTTTTCAAACCAAACCGAGTAATTTGGGATGATCCAAAACCTTATTCAAAAGTATTTGCTCGAATCGTCCGAAGCAGGGGAGGAGCTAGAGAGGTTTTATCAGCTCGTGCAAACAATACGGAAATAGATGCTAAGGTACAAATTGAGTGGATGACGATGCCGCTGCTGCGGCTGCTACAGAAGGGAAGTCGTCCGTTCCCTTCCTCAGAGAAACTTGAAGAGCAGGCCACCGTGAGTAGCAAAGAAGGGAGCGAGCACGAGCGACTCCACTGCCATTAGCTGGATGAGGATGTGGAGTGGTGGGCCTGAAGTATCCTTCCGTGGATCGCCAATGGTCTTTCCACTTTCGGCAATTCTGAGAAGCGTCGGTTCTCCTCGGCAATGTTTCTTCGCATACTCCAAAGCACCAGCCTGAAAGCAAATTCAAGATATTAAGGAAAACAAATCTGTTGAGCCAGACAAGTTTTCTTAGCAGGTCACTGAACCACCACAGAAACAGTATGATCGACAAAAACTAGCAGTCGAGCACTTGAAGCAGCTGCGTACTTTAATGTCCTCCTTCGCTTGGATCCATGCTCCATCAGTTTTGGATGCCGATATTGCAATCTATTCGAAACCAAGCCCAGAGGATAATATTCATCAGGAAAATACTACAATCAAATGAGACAACCGATGCTAAGCTCCCACACTGTCATAGATATGACGACAAGAGCATTACTCAACAGTTCACCAACCTAATTAAATTTTGTCCGACAATGAAGAAACTATAATATCTTAACCCAATTTAACAAGCATTCTATCGAGAAATTGTTGAACTTCATAGCCAAAGCTCTGATATTACTTTTATAGGGTGCAAAGTCGGTCAACTAACTGACTTTCATATTCCTCCAGACAATTCCAATACAAGTATCACTGGCAAGTTATTATTACACTACAACTTGCTTGGACAGAGAAAGACCAAATTATTATGGAATTATCAAGGCCAAGAGAGAGATCTGGAAAGGGAAGAGAGAGAGGTGGTGATTCTCAACAGAGACAAACCTTGAGCAACGCAAACTACCAAAATAGATAAGACATTGATTGCTTTGGTAAAGATTACCTGAACAACGGAACCGAGAGAGCCAGCCAAAAGACCAGACAGCATCTCCACACTGAAGGCGGTGCCAACAATAAGTGGTGTAAGCATGACAAGAGCACAAGGTCCGATCGTCCCCCTGAAAGATGCCTCAGTTGCAATTTCGAAGCATCTATCATAGTTAGGTTTTTCATGAACCCCAATGTGCTCTGGCCCAAACCGTAACAACTGCTCACGGACCTCCAGAGCCATCTTGAACCCTGCACGTCCCACACTTCCCATGGTCATAGCAGAGAAACAGTAAGGAAGCCAGCTGCCCATGATCAAACCGACGATGACCTTTGGTGTCAGGACATCAACAGAAGACAACATTGCCGGATGATTCACAAATGCACCCAACAGAGCGATAGACACCAGGGCAGCTGATTCAATGGCGAATTCCTACATACCATATAAGAAACGAAAAAAGGTCCATCCAACATTAGATTTAAACAACAGGAAACAAAAATTTGTAAGTAGGGCTAATATTGAGAACGATAGATGAAAGGCAGCACCCAAGGGAAAGACAGGCGATTTTAGCCCAACATCATGCCACTCCAGCAAGAATGCAAAATGACTCGCATAAATAACGTAATATTTAGTCATTTATGGTGAAAAAGAAGATTATTGGACAATGTGCACAGATTTTGGATAACGTGAATGTAATCTCATGAAAAGTTCCTACGCAGAGATACCCTTTCCTTTGCTATGTTATGGATTTCATCAAAATAAGCTACTAAAAGGACAACAGGACAGTGTCGATATTATATTCACGTACAAGGATTGCCTGTACCTTTCCAATGGCAGCTGTAGTATTGTCAGCATCTTCAGGGGCTCCAATGCTAGCCATCATGGCTCCAATGCTAGCCATCATAGCAATACCTTCAGCATTGTCGCCAATGGGACCGGAAGCATCTATGGCCAATCGAGTGGCAATGGGACTTAGCATCCCAAGGGCAGCCACAGCAATGCCATACGTGCCAGCAAAACGGTAACTCACAAAAATGCTAACGGCGGCAAAAAATGGGATACTGACAGAGCCAAGGGCAACATTAACGTTCTGGGGAGCAGCTTGGAGGCCACTGCGAAAATTGTGGGCAGCATCATCTTGGAGACAGCTGCAGAGATGAGGTTCATTACTTGTCAGCACATTGACCATCAACAGTTGTAAAGATTCATATCATTCATTTAATTTGGCAAATCTAGCACCTGAAGTAAATGTTGGTGTAATTTTTATTGACAAACCCACTAATGTGCCCTGCCCAAAGACCAATCCCAACACACAAGGACAGCTGCCTGCAAGATCATATTTATGGTTAGCGACTACATACGCTCAACTTGTGGACTTAATCCCGTAAAAGCCCGCTGACACCAAAGCATGTCCCATGACCAACATCAGAATAAAGCAGCATTTAGGATCATAAGGTAAAATGTACCATCAAAGAATTTACCAGTTCTTCACAAATTTTGGCAACCCAATGTTGTAAATTGTGAATGATGAGGGAAGAGCAATCAAGCTAACAACGACAATTCCAACAGTCATTAGAATTGTGGAAATAATATATTTCTCCATCTTCGATGCAGGCTTGATTTCCCCCCAGACAGTTGTGATCAATGAAACGAGAATACCCATAGAGCTGATAAGCAGGGGATAACACATAGCAGTGAAGTTGTGTTCAATTCCGAAAGAAGAGATGGAAGCAAGAACAAGGGCAACGCAGGATGATTCGGTGTAAGAGCCAAATAGATCAGGTCCCATACCAGCAATTTCTCCAACAATATCACCAACATAATTAGAAATCACCTGAATGATTAAGGTCAACCCCATTTATGACTAAAAGTGAATGATGTACATAATAAATAAAGCTACAGTAAGAGACTACATACAGCTGGGTTTCGTTCAGTTTGTGGGCTATTTTGCTCAATCTCTTTAACCAGATGAACACAAACATCAGCAGCCTTGGCATAAATTCCACCACTGGCTCTTCCAAAGAGAGCCATGAAAGATCCACCAAGAACATAACCGGTAATAGCCTCAAAAAGACCTTCCCAGTCATTGCCATAGTACAACTTGAACAAATTGATTGCAAGATAGAGCACGAGAAGATCGATGGCAGCAAGAAGAAATCCCATAACTGCACAAGACCTGCAAGTTATTTCAGCGATGTTTGTCTCTTCCAAGGCATTCCTTGCGTTAGCATACATAGCAATTTTCGTGCCAAGGGAACCAAAGAGGACTGATGTGAAAGCACCAAGTAGGAATGAAACTGTACTGAAAACGGCAGTGACAAGTGCAGGCTTGCACGTTTTTGAATGATTAGATGTGCAAGGCCGGCTTTGGGTGGTGAACCTCTCGACAGAGCCAAGTAAGAGGAAGATTAGTATCGCAAAAGCAACCACGAAAACTCCAGCATACCTGTACGCCGTTAACAGAAAGGATCTCACACCTGTTACAATCACAAACGATAATTGAGCCCTCTCTATCAAGCAAATAAAGCAACAAATCTGATTCTTGACATTCTACACTATGAGTGACGAAATAAGTTATAACTCAGTTAAATCCAGTTACGTTATCCGTTGCCTAGTTTTGTTGAACCTAGTTTCGAGAAATAAGAAAGCCTAACCTACAGCGCCTCCAAAAGAGTAACTCAAAAGATGATATGGTTTATGTTACGATTCACCTTTGGCAAGGTGGACAGTGTAAGTGTTAAACCAACCGTCGGAAGAGTGACGAGGACATAATGAGTAGGGCAAGATGGGAAAAGGGACGAAAGAATGAAAGTACCTAATTCTGCAAAATAATTAATGAAATAAAAAGAACTGAATATTCAGTACATAGTCCCAGACCCAGAATATTATTGTAAATACATCTTAAACATTAAATTAAAGCATCACAAACAAAGAAGAAAGTAGAAACAGATTATGACCTACAATAGTAAACGGTAGGTTAGAGCTAGAAATAAAACCGAGAGTATGGAAAAACATCAGAACTAAAGTTAGAACTGAACTTAGATGTTAGAACTAGAAGAGGAGAAGGGTGAACAGTTACCGGGGAAAAATGATGGGAAAAAAAATTCAAAAAAAATAAAAAAAAAATCAATTTCTCAATTTAACTGATAATGCTCTAGTTCCAAAGATTATTTAAATCAAAATGATGAGCAATAGGTGTGAAACATTGTTATATATAAGAACATTAGTTCGGAGAAGCCAGAATGCAACACAAAAGAGAACCTTAGAGAAATATAAGCACAGTTTTTTACCTATATATTCTTAACTAACCCTATAGAATTATCGTTTCATCACAAGTATGATAAATCAAGGATGACAGCCTCACAAAAATGAGAAATATTCTGCATCAAATCACAATGTATGATGATAAAACCCTGAAACACATTCACAGACGAAGTTAAGATACACTTCAGAATTGAAGGTTGTACATCCTTAGCAATTCACCTTTCTATTACAATATGCTTCTACTAAAGCCAATTACATATAAAAATTACTATCCCAAATTAATTTGACATCGTGTCATTATTTGCATATACCAAGCTTCCAATAACTAACACAAATCAGATGGAAGAAACAAATTAAACCTAGGCTCCATTTGTTTCACCTATAACTTGGCATTTCTAAAATAATGCTCAAATAAGTCATTTTTTTAGAAAATAATAATATTTTTCGATGTTTAACTGAAATTTCAAATGAACTGAAAATTATTGTTTTTATTTTCTGAAGAAAAAAAATGCAATAGTTGTGTGATATAAGGGCTGCATTTGCTGCTATATCACCAAATTTTAAATATAATTTTATAGAATCAAATTTCATAACTTCAATACTTTAATAAATTGTAAACGACTAATTTTTTTTTCTCATAAAGCCCGGCCTTGAGATTAGGCCTCAGGCCCAGCATTGGGGTACTTGGGCTCGGGGTCGGGCTCATGGGGACTGGGGACTTGGGTGTGACTGGCAAAGGCACATGATTCCTAGGTCTTGGGCTAGGCTCCAAGGGTCAGGAATCTAGACTCAATTTCGAGGACCCCGACTTGAGCGTTGGGGACAAGGCCTTGACCTATGGGGACTTGGGCCCAGCTACTGTGGTCCCGATTGGAAAAGCTGGGGTTTCTTGGGCTCAGCCACTACAAACCCGAGGGCGGGAATTTGAGACATGGGCCTGACCTCAATGGACTAGCCCAGATGCCTATGACTTGACCGCAGGAACTGAGTAACCGGGCCTAGGTGAGAGAGAGAGAGAGAGAGAGAGAGAGAGAGCTTCATTGAAGCTCCAAGCTTGGCTGAAGTTCTTTGCCGTAGTGTGACATGGAATAACTCCTCTTAGTAGGAAGGAGAAAACTTTTTCTTGATTTAAGAACAAGCACTTTCTTTGATTGAAAATTTTTTTGAACTGATTTATTATTTTGATTGTTCCAAACATCAGAAAGTTTAGAAAATCTTTTTCACAGAAATTCTTTTCAATGACACATGCACACCCTTAGGCTGTCATCAAATGTAATCTGTCTCATAGATGTACATACGCCCAAATGCAACACCAAGTTTGACTTGCTCAAACCAATTCTTGAGCTAATAAATCAATGAAGTCTTTTAAGACGAGTAATTATTCGTAATTTATCCCCAGACATTTATCAAATATATTTCTAAAACAGCTATGCTATATCATGACTTGGTGCAATGCAATAAAATAAAGTGCCTTCCAGTCCCGTAGGAACCTGCAGTTACGTTGGTGAGTAAAGAGACAAAAACATTCCCGTCACATGCACAGCACGTGCATTTTACCTAGTCCAAACAAAGCGCGAACTTGTTGATAAAATAAGACGAATGGCAAAAGCCAAAGGACGAGCTACCCCAGTTAACCCTCCGCCCAAGAACACGACTAAGACCACCATCATTCCAACCATCTTCTTGAGAAGAGATCTCAATGATTAAATATTGTACTACTGTGCTCAGATACGGCGCTCAAAGCCTAGCAGCTGTGATAAACCCTAATAATGACTTGCCCCACAAGCACAAGAAGAATCTCATGGTTGCGCTGAGCTATCATTAGATTACAATACTCGAATTTGTTGCTGTTGCTCAGGCAGATGGGAGATTGACCCCAAAAAAATCTGATAATGAACAGTGTGAGTGAGACACAGAAAGAAGGGGGTTGAACTACAACCCCTCTTATGCCCAGAAAAAGAAAGACTCGCAACCCAGATCAAATGCATTTCATCCTGTGTCTTCGTTTTTTTCCTTTTCCTCTCTCGGACAACGAACATGTGCTAAAAGATTACGAGCTTTATTGAAAAAGGGGACCTAGAATTTTACTACCGCAAGATCTGAAATGTTTGAGAATGTATGGCTATCAATCCCGAGTGCAGCAAAAAGGAAAAGTTCCATAAAGCAGGCAAGTTGTGAAGCTAAAGGATCCGTATAAAGTCACCTTCAGAGATGGTATTCTTTATCTCAGCATACTTGTGTCGAGCAGCTCTCAGCTGGGCTGTGTCTCGCCCTTCGTCGTCGCTATAGCACAACCTGCAGCCCACTGCACCAGGGAGAACGCGATCCCAATGACGGCGCAGACTGGGATCGCGATCTCCATCGTGAGAGCTGAGAGCAATGCCATCGTTGCGGCAACTCTAGACTCGATGCCTAGCAGAGAGAGAGAGAGAGAGAGAGAGAGAGAGAAGCAGAGATGAGTGAAGTGGGGAGTGTGCTTCTCCGTCTACGGAGAAAATATTAGGTAGTCCCGGACCGTGCGTGGTCTCGGACTACTCACGAAGCGCTAGCGGCTTTACCTCCTTCAAAATCCTCTCTTCATTAATTGCTAGTCTTCTACTCCCTCTATTCGCACGAAGCTCTCCCCCCCTTCCCCTCTTTTCAATAAAACGACAATCTCTCTCCTCTGTCTTCAACATCTTCCAAGAAAAAAGAAGCTCGCTCTCTCTCTCTTTTCAAAATACCATCTCTCTCCCAAGGGCCCCGTTGATCGCTTCCCGAGCTTATACTCGCCGCCTCCGCTGTCGCCTTCAGGAGCCATTCCCTCTCTGTCGCTCCCAAGCCCCTGCCGATGGCATCCTGAGCTCAGATCCGATGCCTCCGGCACGTCACCTCCAGGAACCACTCTCTCGCCCCTAAGAGCCCCGCCGGTCGCATCCTGAGCTCATATTCGCCTCCAGCACGTCGCCTCTGCCTCCGCCCTCCTTCTCATGTCCAGAACAAGCAAAGCGCCAGCAAGAGGCAAAATTGGAGTCACCTTCTCGCGCCCCCAACCCAACACCCACAACCCCCTCCCCCCAACGACGGCACATCCCCTCCATCGCTCATTGAGACCCGCTGCAATCCTTGGGAAAAAGCTCTTTAGGTTCGGAAGGAAGGAAAATGTCGAGTGCGGGGGTTTATCAGCCGGGCACGAACCTCGCGGAGGCGGATGTGATGTGGAGGCTTTATAAGGAGAAGATGAAGGACAAGATGGCCGCGGTCTCAGGCGATCGCGAGAAGGAGGAGAGGACGATGAGTGGAGGAGGGGGAAGCTGTTTCTCTTTGCCTCGGGTGTTCGGGAATGCCCATGTCCATTACTCCTCTGTAGAAGCACCGGGCATTGCTCCCTCAGAGTAGCTCCCCGCCATCAATGGTTTTTAGCTTTAGTTGGAACTTTTTCTTCCTTTCTTTCTTTTTGCTTGTACAAATAGTGAGTTCGCGAGTTTTTTCCCTTTTCTGAGGGGGTATTGTGTTGAATACTGATATTGTATTTCTACTGGTGGACTTCTTGAATTGAAAGTACAGTTCGAACTTGAAAAATTTTGCTTGGATTCGCTTCAGACTGCTCAAGATTCGTATCCATGATGAGCTAAGTAATTTGGGCCATTCAGTTTTAGCTGATGTAATGAACTGGGTCCTAGCGAGAGGTTTTAGTATTCAATACATGAGAGCATGAAGCAAAGCAGAACAAACACAAGAATAACAGGGATAATGCCTGATTAAAAAAAACACAGGCAATGTACAGCCTGCCTAAATTGAAGAACTTCGACCAAAAAAAAACTGAAGTGAGAGGAGAGAGAGTGGCTCCTGAAGGCGACAGCGGAGGCGGAGGCGGCGGGTGTGAGCTCGGGAGGCGATCGGCCGGGCTCTTGAGAGAGAGAGAGAGGGAGAGAGAGAGTGTTTTGAAAAAGGGGAGAGCGGCTTCTTCCTTTGCTCGGGAAATACGGAAGGGAGAGGAGAGAGAGAGAGTCGGAAAATTGAACAGAGGGGTGATTTTCGTGCGACTGGAGGAAGAAGAAAGTCAGCAATTAATGAAGAGAGAGAGGATGCAAAAGTTCGAAGGAGATGATCGTGGGAGGCGCGACGTAGCGCTTCATGAGTGGTCCGAAATCATGCTGACTTGGCGGTCAGAATCTCTTAATATTTTTCCCTGTTGTTAACAAAAGAGTGATAGACAAAAAAAAAAAGCGTTGATTGAACATTTTATAGAAAAAAAATAAAAATTAAACATGCTACTCTGTTGTGAAGTTACATGCTTCGATTATTATCAAGTTTCGGATGGTAACCGTCATACTTGAATCACATGTGGACTGACTTTGGTGCTCAAACAAATCCAACTTACTGTAGAATCAAAGATAAACTCCTCATTTTCAAACGAAGGCCTACCCAATCCAAATCTTAAGTTCCATATTAGTAAAAAGTAAACCTATCAAACCGATGGTTAGATTTCATCAAAAATTTTTCGACCCAAATTGACTCAACAAATCTAAAGATTCACACGTGTCCCGCCATATTACTAAAACATTCTATATTTAATCTAATTTAGAAAAACTCATACTAAAATTGAGGACACAATGCGGAGATCATGATGTCGAAGGAAGAATAAGAATTTTTTTGGTAAAGAAAAAAGAAAAAGGAAGAATAAGAATTGAAGTCTAAAAATTCCAAAGTTCTAGACAGCTTCGACCCTACATACTTGTCTTTTTGAGCTATATTTCTAATCTCTTAGAGGCCGTTGATAAGTGTGAAGATACAATCGCACATACTCAAATAGAGTACACTTAGAAGTTGTAACCTTTGATTGATGCATTAGCAAAATCTAGCTAATTGGCTATTAACACGGAAAAGTAGACATGGGCTCATCACGAGCTAAATCATTATAATTGTTGTGTGCACTTTTCTATTCCTTAAACTTTTATTTGTTTCTTGTGATGGATTATTATACACTGGTGAGATTTGACCATTGCACAAATTTGTCACCGAACATTGGCTTGTTGCGGTATTGAATTCAATTATTTTTATATCCGCATATTCACTTATTCAGCTCCTCTCTAGGTGATAATTCTATGTCTAACACTCTATATTTCATGTTAAGCCAATTAGGAATTAAGAACCTAAAAAATAAAGCTATATGTAAAAGTAATCTAAAAGTATTGTGAAAGTGAAACTTAATGAAAGAATGTATAATTAAAGAAAATAATATTTAGTACTACTAAGTATACAAAGAATGGTCCACAAGATTAGTACGCTAAATAACATGTGACACTCTTATTGATTAACTCGTATGTTATCCACTTATTTACATAACCATTTGCAATTTTTGCAATTTTTATTTAAAGGAAGAGAGAGAGAGACTCTGGGCGCAAAGATGAACTCGGCTTTCAATGAGCCCGACGTTAGTGGGTCTCTCTGTGATTGGCATGGAGGCACCACCAGGCATTTGTCAAATCCATTCACTCATTGATTCATTCATCCCTCTTATATTAATCAGCTCTATTTTTTCACAAACAATTAATGAGTTAAAAAATATTTCATTGAAAATGATCGCTTGTACCAAATACAAAATTATAGAAACAAAAAGTATCTTAATTGTGCACAAAAATGTGGAGACATAATTTGTTGTTAATGATAAAAAATTTATGGCAGAATAATTATTTTATATGATATAAACGATCATTTTTAAGAAAATAATTTTCAAATAATTTATTTTCAATAAAACAAACGGAGTGTCAATATGTACTTTTATTATCATAAGGTGTGTGGTTAGGTTGGCCTTACATTCTACTTCTATCCTTGGTTTTTAGAGATTTAAAGATTGGGATGATAATGAACATGGAATTACTATGTACCAATATATTGGTAGCCGCTATATCATTTGCAAACAATACACGAAAGTGCTTTAATTTGAAAGAGGAAAAATACCCAGACATCATGTATGTTGCACAATTGATCATCAAATAATTTTGACCGTCAAAATACTCTTGTTACTATATCATATATATGCAGGACATTTATATGAACATTAATGTATTTTCGATAATCCTAAGTTTGATTTCACCGGCAAAACGTTATGTCGACATCCCGAATCCCGGTAAGTAAAGCGCTTCTCTTCATTTTTCTTTCCTCGCACCAAAACAAAAACAATCAATCGCAACCAAACAAGCCAAGCTAACTCCCTTTATGCCCCGGCGATGGCGTGCATGCATTGTCATTTCAACTGAAAAAGAGAAGCTCCCCACCTACTCCACACCATCATTGTGTTTTTTCTTGATTGGTGGGCCACAGCATCACGTGCCCCTATCTTCACCGAGAAAATATTAGAGGGTCTGAATGGGAAGGGGGGGAGAGAGAGAGACGATGACTTTTACTCGGCATTTATGACCGGTGGGCCACAGTAAGAGGTGTCGTTTAGTACATAAATTCTGCTCCACAATGGTGCGTCATATTTTCTCCCCCTCTCCCTCCTTCCCCTTGCATCAAAAGCAGCGCTCCCAAACCTTTTTCTCGTTCTTTTCTGTCCATTTAAATACTAAAAGCCCATCTCATTTCATTTTCCAGTGACGGCCCTTGGCCTTTCTCGCTCCACTTTTTCCCACCCATTGCACCGTTTGTTTCATCGCCTAATGACACCGGTCGAATCCTCATTGCAGTAAGCATCTTTGGGCACGAATATGCTGGGTAATTGATTCCACGAAAGCATAGTGAAAATAATCTGTCGATATTGCCGAGGTGTGTAGATGGGTAGCGGATCTATTGGATATATATTTTGCAAACTTTTTGATGAATACACTTGGCTATTTGTGCCTTCGATATAGGAGGTTTTCAAGAACTTTTATCACCAGAAACATGTCATATATACGTTGACATTTACATTTTGACTACTTATTTAATCATTTATTAGTTATATAAAAAAATCATGGATTAATTTTTAACTTCCTAAATAAACAAATTTTCTTTAAATTGCATAACATATAGGCATTATGAGCATTGTGCATTAATAGTAATAGAATTAATTTAAAATAAAAAATTATTAATTTATTATTATTAAAAAAAGGAGAAAAGCAAAATCGGGTCGGGCCGGCCCAGCCTCCTTCCTTCTTTTCCTTTATCTTCCCCTACTTGGGCCTTCCTCCAGCGCAGAATCTTCCACCTTTTTCTGCCTCACGCCTTGCGCACTATATATGTACAGGGGCATAAGCTGCTACGACGACCAAGGCTAGCGATCGAGGGCCAAGCTGGCAGGACAACTGGCGGTGGGAGGGGCCATGCACGCCGGCTGGCCAGACTTAAAAGGAGAGGGGCCGAGGGAGAGCAGGGGCGGTCGGAGAGAGAAAAAAAAACGAAGGTAAGTGAGAGACCGAGAGAGAGAGAGAGAGTGAGAAAATTACTTCCCGCTCGCCGGTGGTTCACCTGAATCGCCCTCGGCCTTCGCTGGAAGCGTTGCCCATCATCATTCGTCCCGGCAAGTTAACCTCAAGAAACACTCTGCTTCTCCTTCTCCCCCGCTTATTGCGTTTGAGAACGTTGAATCGAACAGACGAGATTTTGGGCAAATCGCACAAAATCCAAACTAATTCGTTGCAAATAATGTCGATTTAGAGCTTAATATGCTGGGTTTAGTGTAAGGGTTTTCTTGACGTGGACTATATAACTTGAAATTGTAATTTACAATTGTACGAAATTGGTTTGTTAAGATGAGAAGCTCAATATGAGATTGGCTTATGGGTCAAATTGGACCAGCCCGTTATGAGAGGGCTTGGCTAGAAACTATATAAATAGAGTTAAAAGTCCTTCTAGGTCAAGAAAAAAAACATGCGTCGCCATCCTCACATGAAGGAGTGGTGAGGGACATTGTGGTCTCATCAAGTCAGGATTTTGAGACAAAATCCTTGAAAGAAGCACCGAATTGTACTTCATAAAATTGATGCTTAAAAATCTTTACTTTCCGCTCAGTTTGCTTTAATGTTGTTGCATTATCATTGAATCTGGGTTTCTCTTCGGTTTTGTGGCATATCGCTTGATTCGGCCATGGATGAAGCTCTTTTCACCAGAAAATCCCTCGGCAGAGAAGCCCCCGGTTAGAGGCGACCAATGTCAGTCCTTTCTTTTTGTCTCAGTATGCATATATACGTTAGATTTGTGGGAATGGCTTCCGTTTTGCAATGTGTATTTTTTCGGCAATGCTCGGAGAAGGGCAGCCAGCGACCGGGTGATGGCCGGGTTAGCGACTGGTAGAGGTGTTCATGTTGGTGAACGGAGAAAAAGGTTGGTAGGCGTCGTTGGTCGGAGGAGCGTTTGTTCCGGCGAGGCTCCGAGAAGGGGAGTCCTCTCGGAAAGGCTCGGGCAAGAAGACGATGCAGTGGAGAAGGAAAGTAAAAAAATAATAAAAAAGAAATAAAAAGAATATGAGTTAATTCATTGGCTAAGAGGCTGGGGAGTCAGCTGGGCGGATGTGTGGGCTTAGTGTAATAGGGCCAGATGTTACAGATTGAGATGCCGGGCCAAGAAATTGTGGGCTGGGTAATTGTTTAAATAGGAAGTTGACATCGATCTCTGGATAAAATGAAGAGGTTGGTCACGAACCCCATTATTCGGTCGCTCGCATTTCATGGTAATACAGGAAGACATGGTCCTTTTGGCAAGGAGATGGGGAAATACTTTTGGTATCCATCCACCGGAAGCAAAATCATAAGCTTTTATGGAAGATCCAGTTCAAATCTCGATTCATCGGAGTATATGTGGAGCCCATAGTGCACCTTTACCCTTCTAAAACCAGTGGACCTTTTGGAGGCTCTGATGGTGCTCCGTGGGATGATGGAGTGCATACTAATATGAGGAGGATTGGCATCAGTTTCGCAGGGCACGCAATTTGCGGCGTCACTTTTGAGTACGATAACAATGGTTCTATAGTCGAATTCTCTGGTCACGACGCAAAAGCCTGGGACGACGCAAAAGGGGTCCTATATGGCAGCCACGTTAGTCCATTTCTCAATCTTTCCGTCTCTCTTGTCTCTAGTCTTCTGCCTGTCTGGAAGTTGTCCAGGTCTACGTGTTGTTTTTCAGAGGGTTCTCGGCTTCATGCAGCACAATAATTTTTCATCAAAGACTGAGGCACTTCTATTGGCGTCTAATGTCTCGATCCTTCTTATGTTTCCCAAGCGAAAACATGTTTTGCTCTGCTATCCTTGTAGGTCCCTCTAGATTATCCCGAAAGCGTCTAGTTTCGATATCGGTTTGGATGAACGGAAATGGAAACGCTCCACAAACTATCATCCACGACCTGAAAATAGGAAAAAATACCAAAAAAATCTAAATATATTAGATTAGTATCGATTCAGTTTTAAACTTTTCAATTGAATCAATTTAGCATTAATTTTTTTCATATTGATATCAATTGAATCCATTCGGCCAATATATATCGGAAATCGTTGACATAGGTATTGATTATCTTGTATGACATGCCTAGTGCTGACATGAACATTTTTATTTAACAATCAATTACCTTTTTGAAAAAAAAATTATTAATTTTTTCTTTCTTTATTTTTTTTCCCTTCTTTTCTTTTTCCTTTTTGTTTTTCCTTTCTTCCTTATTTTCCTCCGCCAGCCTCTATCATGGCCAATGGAGATTGTTGACTACCAACAAAGGTGAGGGCCAAGACGTCCTTGCCGACCTTTGGCAAGGGCCAGGCGAGGGTTGGTGAGCGCTGGGAAGCCCTCACTGGCCTCACCTAGATGAGGCCCCTCACTTGATGGAATGGTGAAGTCTAATAAAGAAAAATATTTCATTTCCCAGTATATCACCCATCCTGAAGAAAAAAAATTATTGTGAGTAGGTACTTTATTATAGGTCACCCATTCTGGAATGTTAAAGCAGATGATAGAGTTTTTATTACTGCCAATGGCATTTATATAATTTCTATCTCAATTATGTATGCCCTAGACTTCTATTATAAGTTAGGCAATTTCTTTTATAGTTGGAATGCTGAAGCTTGTAACCCAAAGCTTATAATGCTGATATTGATAGTGAAGAAATTTCTTAATGCGACAGAGTGATTTTTCCCTTCTTGAAGGGTTTTTCATGTAAAAATTCTTGCTTGCCTTATTATCTTCTCTACTATTTTTTTTCCCTATATTTGCGTTCCCAACAACAGTATTAGAGCTTGGTTTTGGCGAAATAGTGGAAGCGAATATGGACGAAGGAAAGGTGAAGATCAATCAATTCGATGGCAAGGACTTTGGTTTCTGGAAAATGCAGATCAAGAATATGTTGTATCAAAAGAACTTGCATCAACCTCTGTTTGGAAGGAAACCAGAATCTATGAAGCAAGTAGGGTGGGAATTGTTAAATCGACAAGCTCTAGGTTTGATTTGTCTTACATTGGCATGGAACGTTATTTTCAACATTGCCAATGAGGCAATAACGATGGATTTGATAGCGGCGTTGTCTGACATGTACAAGAAGCCTTCTGCATCAAACAAGGTACATTTGATGTGTCATCTTTTCAATTTGAAGATGGACGAGGGTGCTTTTGTGACATATTACGTTAATGAATTCAACGTGATCACGACTCAATTGAGTTTGGTGGATATCAAATTTGATAAATGCTTTAATTTTATTATCTTCTCTACCTGAAAGTTAGAGTGCAACTGTGACTGTAGTAAGTAGTTCATCTGATAAGAAAAAGTTGAAACTTTAAGCAATTCAAGATTTGATTTTTAGCGAGGATATTTGTAGAAGAGAATCAGGTGAATTTTTAAGTACTTCCTTAAATATTGAAGGCAGAGGGAGAAGTAATCAATGAGGGTGAAACCAGTACCATGGTAGATCAAAATTCAAAGGGAGAAGCAAATCGAGATCTCATGGTGAAATAATTGGCTAGAATTATGAAAAGAATGAACATTTGAAACAAGATTGTAGAGCTCTAAAGAAAATTCAATATCGAGACCAAAATTAAGAGGAAGAGAAATCTGCGAACATTACTTTTAAAGAGACACAAAATAGTGATGCCTTAATTTTGAGCATTGATAGTCTAATTGAGTCATGGATTATTGAATCGGGTGCGTCATTTCACTCTACTTCATGCAAAGAATTAGTGCACAATTTTGTTGCTATACAAATTGGAAAAGTTTATTTTGCTGATGATGAAAAAAATCAATGCTTAATTGAGTTGAAGTCGCGAACTAAGGAAATAGAGAGGCCTCAGCCATGAGTCTGTTGCAGTGATCAAGTAAGGCAGAGCTGGAATTTGGACTCCGAGTTTGGCCTGACTCTACTTGAAGCTACTCTCATTTCTTTTTCAGTTCTTTCTATGATTGGAGCTCTAGGATATTCTCTCAGCTTCTTCCTCAATCAGAAGAACCGATAGTATAAGGTTTGCTGAAACCATCGACATGAAGATTTGATCGTCGAAATCCTTGAGCGAGGAAGAGTCAAAGATCGGCTTCGATTCTGCGAAGGTCGAATCGAGAAAAAGAAGATGTGCGTGTCTGCTTCAGAGAAAACTCCGGATTCAGAGCAGGCGATGGAGGAGAAGAACCGCGCCTCCAACGACTTTAGCGATGGCGTCCGAAAGACGGAACGAAACGGAAGCACCACAGCTTGGCGTCGGGAAGCAGCCAACGACGGCGGTTGGCCATGGACCTGGGCCGACCGGGCTTGAATGATCTGGCTTAGTGGGCCGAGGTCTGATGGGCTTAATCTAAATGAACTGGACAGCGCAGAATGGGCTTCACAGGCTGGTGATGGACCTGGGCCGCAGTCTAGATGTATAATAGGCCTTGCCTTTTTCCTTTTTTAAAATTATTTCGCAAAATACTCATGCTTAATCTGTCGACAAAGATTCAAATGTCGAAAATGTGAAATTATATCTGCAAAAGATCGTGGAATGTTGTCTTCTAAAGCCGTGATTTATTCTGTTTGACTATATGTTCTCCATTTTTTTCATTGAGAAGGGTTGTTCATCTAGCGAAAAAAATTTATAATCGTTCTTCATTTGCTAGGCTCTCTCCTACGGGCAGTTGCTAACCACTATGGCCAGACGGCCTTCTTAAATCACATTATTGCGAGGTATCATGCTGATTATGATGCATCAGATCACGATGGAAGAAGCCCTCTTCATTGGTTTGTCAAAATTGCTCTCAATGTTTCACCGCACGAACGTCATGAAATTGCTTTCGCAAAGTTTGGCGCACTCATTTCTTTGACCTTCTGCGCGCTGTTTCCCGACGCGAGCACAGGTATGAACTCCATCGAGTCAGGCTCCTTCACTCTCTTCCCCTGTGCAACAAACGATCGCGGCTTGCTGTTGGGTTTTTTTCTTGATGGGGATTTAGACGACGATGGAGTATCATTGGATTGAGAGCACAAGCGCCAAAGCAGATTGCGAGCGAGCGAGCACTGGAGAGAGGGAAGAAGAGTGAACCTGAAATTTTGAATTCACGAGAGGAAGGGACAGAGAGGAAGCATCAGTCTTCCTTCCTCATTCAGAAGGAGAAAAAGGAGGAGAGAAAAGGAAATAAATCTCCGCTAGGCCTAAGGCAGCAATTAATATGTGCAGACCTATTATTAGGGGAAAATTTTTAAATAAAAAAGTGGAAATTCATATTTTCTATGTATAAAGAGCAGAGGGACCACTCGCTGATGCGGAGAGACGTGATGCTTCGTGAGTGGTCGAAGACCTCGAGACCATTTAATTTTTTTTCGAATAGGCTACCGGTTCTTTCTTTTATTCCACATCATTCTCCATGTGTCGTCCTTTGAGTGAAGTCACTTCAGCTCACGTGCGTCACGTAAGCGGATGATACGGTGATTTCGGCCCACTGAACATCTTTTCACTAGGAGAAAGAGGAGAAAATATTGGCTGCAGCTCGTGTGCCAACATGGCAAACGGGAGGCTACTCCGGAGCGCGACACGTGTTTTCCCGTGGGCCCGGGCGTCAGAGTTGTCGGCGTGGAAAAAATTTTTTTGAAACCGCGCGCCAGAGCCTTCTCTCCCCTCCTCTGCACACTCTCTCTCCTCTGTAAGTCTTCTCTCTCCTCACTTTCGCCTGCCCCTCTCTCTCTTCATTAAATGCCATGTCCTTTGCCTCCCTCTCTCTCTCCATTTGCCGCCCGCGCTCTCCCTCTCTCTTTTAAAATTCTCTCTCTCTCTCTTTTCATCTAATGGGACGCCTTCTTCTCTTCCATCAAGCACCACCAAAATTTTTCCCTCGTCTCCGGCGAACGACCGCTTTCATTTCTCCGCTCTTTTTTTAAAATCGTTGCAATCATCGTCTTCTCATCCTCTTCGCTTCACTCCTACTGCTTCGATGCTTTGAGCTT
>CM026416.1:37518671-37599575 GCA_014858505.1 Corymbia citriodora subsp. variegata | reverse complement strand
GCCCTTTTTTACCCGGATGACGTTGTTGGCGCCGAGGTAGTACAGGTTGATGGTCTTCAGCCAACCGATGTCACCGTGGGAGTGGGGGACTAGGTGGACGTTGAGCTAGTCAGGGGCGATTCGGAGCTCGTGTTGCAGGCCACGTGGGTGGAGACCTTCGCGGTGGCGGAGGAGAGGGCCAGGGGCAGGAGGACGACGGCCTCGAGGGCCACTAAAGCTCAAAGCATCGAAGCAGTAGGAGTGAAGCGAAGAGGATGAGAAGACGATGATTGCAGCGATTTTAAAAAAAGAGCGGAGAAATGAAAGCGGTCGTTCGCTGGAGACGAGGGAAAAATTTTGGTGGTGCTTGATGGAAGAGAAGAAAGCGTCCCATTAGATGAAAAGAGAGAGAGAGACAATTTTGAAAGAGAGAGGGAGAGCGCGGGCGGCAAATGGAGAGAGAGAGGGAGGCAAAGGACATGGCATTTAATGAAGAGAGAGAGGGGCAGGCGAAAGTGAGGAGAGAGAAGACTTGCAGAGGAGGGAGAGTGTGCAGAGGAGGGGAGAGAAGGCTCTGGCGTGCGGTTTCAAAATTTTTTTTTCCACGTTGACAACTCTGACGCTCGGGCCCACGGGAAGACACGTGTCGCGCTCCGGAGCAGCCTCCCGTTTGTCACGCTGGCACACGAGCTGCAGCCAATATTTTCTCGGAGAAAGAGGGGGAGATTCCCTTATGACATTCAAATATTATTTTGTCTTACAGATGTCAAATAAATCCAAGTTCCCAAGAAAATATTAGATCGGTCGGGACTGCCAAGTCACCGTGCGCCAAACCAATTATAAATCGACACGTGGCTCCACGTCGAGGCGGGGCCCACCATTATTTTCAGTCAAGTTTTCGTCAACCCCTCTCTCTCTTCATTAAATGCCACGCCTTCCCCCCTCTCTCTCCAATTTGCCGCCCGCGCTCTCTCTCTTTTTCAAAATTGAAAATTGTCTTTCTTTCTCTCTCTTCGTTGAATGCTGCGTCTTCTTCTCTGTCAAGCCGCACCAACCCATTCTTTGTGTGTTTTTCAAAAATCTTTCCCTCCGGCACCCAACTGCTTCCATTTCCTCATCATCTTCTCATCCTGATCGCTTCGTTCTTACTGCTTCAACCTGAGCTCTCTGCTGACAACGAGACACGCACGTTCATGTTGAATTTAATTATTTTCAGAAAAGAGAGAGACGTAATTTCCTCGAAGTCGTCGAGAAGAAGTCTCCGCTTAATGTCTTTTTAACATAGATACAGATGGCCTCTCGATCTAAGTTTCTACACCACACATCATCAAGACAGGATCCATGTGTTCTCATCAATGGAAGCATGACGTCTTTGTGAGTTTCAGATGCAAGGACGTTAGGAAGAACTTCATGTCATACCTCTTCCACGAGCTGAACCATGCGGGGATTAACTACTTCAGTGATGAAGACAGAGGACGCTGGGGAGGAGATCAAGGACAAGCTCTTCAGAGAGATCTGGCATGCGAGGTTCACCCTCGTCGTGTTCTCCCCATACTATGCTGACTCCAAGTGGTGCCTGAATGAGCTGGTAAAGATCCTCGAGTGCAGAAGGCAGCTCAAGAACCAGGGCCAGGTGGTTGTTCCCATTTTTCATGGCGTGGACGTGGCTGATGTTTCGAAGTTGATGAGCCTAACTGAGTTCTCTTAAGGTTTCGAGAGGTTGTGTAAGATCCGGAAAAATGAAGCACAGATAACAATATGGAAAACTGCTCTAATAGAGGCTAAGCATATGTTCAGCTTCCATTTGCTGAACGACGCCAATGGGTAAGCACCTATGATTCTTACTCCATGCCGAAGCTTTGTACCGCGGTCTGTGATTTTTCCTTTTTTGATGTCATTTCTTTGGTTTGTCTGCTTTTTAGATGGAATTTGTGTATAATTGATGGAATTGCTTTTTTAAGGGAATGCAATAAGTAGAAGTCTTATTCGACTTTCCTGAAAATTCTTATTGCCATCTTTTGAAGGATTACGACTGAATTCTCTTTGCATCTCTCTTTCTCACAATGCTCTCGGCATCTCCCTCTTCTCGGCCATGGTCGGCGCCAAACTCCTGTCAGATCTGTCGAGTTCAAGTCAGATCTGGCCCAGGCGGATCTGGGTGGGTGGGTAGTGGCAGGTGGTGACGGCGCGGCGGTTGTCTAGGGGGGGCCTGAGCATTGGGTGGGCGGATGGGTTGGGCTTTTGGGCAAGTGAGTGTTCGTTGTTGGTGAATTTGAAATGGTGGGAGGGACAAAATTTCAAGGAAAATGGCAAATTCGTAATAGGATTAGATGTTAAATGTAATTAGAATGCTAACTGTAGGGTTGTAAAACTCAAGGTGTAAATTGACATTAAATTGATATGCGATGATGCTTTTGATAATTGCCCTGTAAAGTCGAAGCAAAAAGGTGTAAATTGACATTAAATTGATATGTGATGATGCTTTTGATAATTGCCCTGTAAAGTTGAAGCAAAAAGCTGGATTAAATTTCTCCAAGTTTGTAGTTTGCATCGTTGAGGTTTCTTTTTTGTGCCAAATTTTGGAGTTTCAGACAAAATCATGATAACATAACATAATAGAAACGGAGGAAATTTTTTTGTGTTTTCATGGCCTCAAATCAGAAAGATGTCACTTCTTCGTATGCATGGTACAGCGCAACGCAAGACGACCAAGAAAAACCGAAAAACAAAAACTGGACCGCACCCTTCTCTGCCGTAGGATGAGGTTATATCGAAAGTTGAGCTTAGTTAATCACCATTTCTTCGTTACACATGCCACTGTCTCTGGTGAAAAGATTGTCAAGTACCTTGCCGAGAAGATACGTCAAACACGGTCTCTCTACCATACGAAAAAGGTAATTGCAGTAGCTCATTTAGCAGAAGATGTGAATCCTTTAATAAGAAATGGCGGAGAGGACGATGGGCGCATGATAGGCATATGTGATACGGAAGGACTAGGTAAGACAAAAGCGGTTGCAGTGGCTTGTGTTGGCATTCTTGCTGAATCAGTGTTTTGTCTTTCTTGAAAAACTTGAAGAAGGGAATCAAGATCTTCTCGGCCTGCGGAAGAAGTTACTCCAAAATCTCATGAAGGTTAAAGGACTGAATTTTTCTGATGACATTCACGCCAACATCAATAAGATAAAAAGTATTATGCGTAATAAAAAGATACTTCTGCTCCTTGACGGTGTTCCTGAGAAAACAAATGGACTATTTCAGTGTTGGAGAGCGAAAATTGTTTCATCCGGGAAGTAGATTTTTTTTTTTTTATAAGGTAAATATGTATTAACTTTCAAACCAACAAAATATACATCAAAAGGAACCGGAACCAAGCTTGCACTCACCATGACAACATGTCATATGAGTGAAAGGGTGCCAAGTCCATAAGCAAAGAAGTACATCAAGGACAACCTTTGGCTAATGCAACGAGTTGTCATTTTCATGAAAGATCGCCGGGTTGATACCCCATTCGCGTTGCATCCTTCTATTTGCAAGAGTGTCCGCGACGCCATGGAAAGCAAAAGCCTTGTCTTTGACTGCCTTTATAATGTGAAGCTTCATCGACGGGATATGAAGAGGCTGGCCACGGAAGATTATATTGTTGCGGGACTTCCATATAACATAGCAAAGTGCCCTAAAAGAGAAACGGGCAACCTCCAAATGACATTCATTGCCCAGTAAAAATGTATTCGCCCAAGCTGTAATGTCATCCCACGGCTTGTCTTGCCAAGACAGGTTACACTCCGGGAAGTAGAATATTGATCACAGCAAGAGATCCAAATTTGCTGAAAGCTCTGAAGTTCGATGACAAATACATTGTCAAAGGATTGAGTCCGAACGAAGCACTTCAACTCTTTTGTCAGCACACCTTCGATAGAAAAGAACCTAAACAAGGTTATGAAGAGCTGTTTGAGAGTCTAATTCATTAAGCAGGGGGTCATCCATTGGCCCTTAAAAGATTAGGTTCCTACCTTAGTGATGTGTCTAAAGATCATTGGCCTAAACTATTGGACAAGTTGGGGAGAAGCCCTTATCTTGATTGCATCGATGGAATTTGTAGTTTACCCTCTCTCCCGCTGCAATCCGTGGGGCCACATGGAGGTCAAGGCGGTGGTGCTTGGAACATACACTGGCATAGGCAAATCAGTATCCTCGTCATGTCGATTATTGATTTCATCACCATCGACTATGATGAAGAGAGGTGTTTGATGCGCTCTTTCAGGCATGGCAGACATCCTGATGGTAAAATTTTTACAGTTAGTATATTATTACCCTTAAAAATTTCATTGGACAATAATTCTTTTGCATTGCAATCATCATGATTAAGACATGGATAGAAGTAATCATGTGCTTAGATAATACACATCACTAGCATATGGCACAAAGATGCAATAACCTGTAATATGATTAATATAAATTTTCAAATAGTATTGTTGAAAAGAAGTCCAACTAGATTGAAGAATAGATCAAAGGGACGGAAAAAAGTACGAAAGTTAGGTTGCATGCGTGTATTATAAGAGAACAGTGACACTTACACAAATTCTTGCATTTGTTACAGATCAAATTAGATTATCCAAATGAATACCTGGCTTCGATCTCAGGCCATATAAGAGACTACCATATTCCTATTGTCATTCAATCTCTCAAATTCCTTACCAACAGAAAGGAATATGGACCATTTGGCTTTGAAAAAGGGAAATCCTTTCATTTTCCACACGTTGATGGCGGAAGAATTATTGGGTTTCATGGAAAATGTGGCAGTCATCTTGATTCAATCGGAGCACACTTTGGGCTAATTTCTCATGCATATCCTTTTGAAGCTTTTGGATCAAGTGGGGATGACATCGTGAGGACATTTGGGATGATGGGAAATATGCTGATCTGAGGAAAATCGTTGTAGGTTTTGACTCAACAATGAATTTTATCTCCATTTTGTATGACAAGTATGGACATGCATGGTACAAAAAGAAGAGGCAAAACATATAGAGTAAGTATCTCTCTCCCTCCCTCCCTCGCTCGCCCCCCCCCCCCCCTTCCGGGCTCATTTAAGCTATTGGGAAATAGATAGGGCCAAAAAGAGTTAAAAGAAAAATTAAAAGAATTAAGACGTCACAAACAAAGAAGTGAACATAATAATCGTCCTTCAATCTCATCTCTTGAACTTGTTTCTTGCTTTCCTCACCTCTTCTCAAATTTTGATTTTTTCCCCCTCAGATTAAGCTTGACTGTTCAAATGAGTACCTGACTTCCATCTCAGCCTACATTGGAGAAGTTTCTGGATTAACCATCCTTTGTTTATTAACCACCCATACTAATGTAAAGTGTTATATGCCATTTGGAACCGCAGAAGGAAGGTATTTTTCATTTCCATACACCGGTGGCAAAATTATTAGGTTTCACGGGAGGTGTGATGGCCCTCATCTCAAGTCCATTGGAGCTTATTATGAGTTGATTCCTCATAAATATCCCATTAAGGCTTTAGGGCCTTTTGGAGGTGCACGTGGAGATTTCTGGGATGATGGACAACATATGCATATAAGTAGAATTGCCATTCGGTATGGATTGGTCATTGGTTCTATCGCTTTTCATGACATCGATGCCAATGGTTCCATACAGTCAATTGCACATGGTGAAAATGGCAGGGAGAATACTTATCTAGACTTCTTTTTCTCTTTCTCCTTTCTTACTTGAATGTAATAACGTAACCTTTGTAGTTTATTATAACATTGGTGTATTATGGAATTTCAAACCTATTCTTAATCTTCAGAAAGCACTTGAAAAGCTCATACCCGAGATACATGAGGATCGGCATGATTGTTAGAAACCAATTGGGAAAAATAATAGATTCACTCTATTAAGGTTAGGCAAAGGCCAACCTAGCCATAAACAAAACTTTTCAATTTACAAAATGAGATGCATTAGAAACATAACTTACAGAAATCTTAGCATGTATAACTTATTTTATAGATCAGAATCATATCTAAAAAAAAATCCACAATTTATTTTGCTCATGAAATGATGCAACCTATAGTTACTAATGTCGACTATGTGTTTTTGTGGCCTGTACATAGGTTAAATTGGTATACCCGGATGAGTACATAACTTTTTTTTCTTGATATCTCAATTCAAACGATGTCTCAGTTTAATCAACTCGTTCACATTTCAAATCAACAAAAGAATATGGGGACCGATTGGGAAAAAGGAAGCGAAGTACTTTTCCTTGCCATGAGAACCTGGGAAACTTGTTGGACTTTTTGGGAGAAGTGGTGCTTTACTTAATTCTATAAGAGCACAAATTGAGCTCTTCTAGAACAAGCTGTATCCCTTCATATCAGTGGGGTTATTTGGGGGTTCAGGTGGCTCATCTTGGGATGACGGCAACCACCATGCTAACGTGAGAAAAATCATAGTTGTATTCGAACCAAGTAGAGAACCGATCATCGAGTCAATCACATTTCAATACGAAGATGAGGATAAAGATCTGTGGTTGTCTGAAAGGCATGGGGGCACAGCTCAAGGCAAGATCCATATAGTAAGCCCTCGTACGCATTCCTCATAGAAATTTTGCTTGTGTTATTGATCATGAGTTTGATATAGTCGCACCCCACTAATCTATGCAGACTGATCTATATGATTCGGATGAGTATCCAACTTCGATATCAGGCTACATAAGAAGTTGTATTTCTTGTCCCACCGTCATTCACTTGCTCATCTTTCAAAGTAACAAACGGACGATTGGACCATTTGGCGATGAAAGGGATCTACTTCTTATTGCCTACAAAGGGTGGCAAAATAATTGGATTTTATGGAAGAAGCGGCGACCATCTTGATTCAATCAGAGCATGTTTTGGGCCAATTTCTCATCTTTACCCGATCAAATCAATTGGACCATTTGGAGGCCTAGGTGGGAATGCTTGGAATGATGGTAAGTTCAATGGTGTGAGGGAGATTGAGATCATGCATGACGACATCATTAATTACATGTTCTTTTGTTATGACAAGAATGGTGAACCGGTTTACTCTGGTACACGTGGAGCTGACACTAGTAATCGCAAGGCCAATGTCACCAAGGTTAGCCTTTTCCTCTTCACTTTTTTCGCTAAGTACACTATCAGTTGCTTTGTTGGTGACGATCAAGACTGTTTCGAGTTCCTCGAGAGTACCTTATTACTGGTTCGTTGTATGGACTTAGCGTAAGTCCCATATGAAGTTTGTACAGTTTTATATGAAAGTTGTGTATCTTCACTGTTTTCATTGTCTTGTTAAATTTATCACTTTGATTCTACCAAGCCAAACTTTATGAGAGAAATTGTGCGTAGGTTCGATTGGATTATCCACGAGAGTATTTGACATCAATGTCTGGCTCCAAGCGAGAGAACTATGAACCCATCATTGTTCACTCGCTCACATTTTATAGCAATAAAGGAAGAAATGGCCCCTTTGGCAAGGAAACAGGAAGGTACTTCAGGTATCCATCGACTGGAAGCAAAATCATTGGCTTTTATGGAAGATTTGGTCAAATCTCGATTCCATCGGAGTATATGGACCGATTGGAGGTCAAGGTGAGATCCTTGGGATGATGGAGTACATACTGACGGGAGAGGAATTGAAATTGTGGTGGATCCGTGATTGAGTCCATCAAAGTTTAATACGATTATAATGGTTCCTCAGTTCAATGCTCTAAACATGGTGGTGATCATGGAGACAAACATGAGGTGAGTTCCTCGATTTACAATTAAAGGAGTTGGTAATTTCAAACGTGAACATTTTCCAGCAGCTTGTTCTTCATTGTCACTTTAGCAAATTCCTATCCCTAACAAATCTCTAAATCTACATCGCTGATTCCTATATGCTCAAAAATAATTGTTTAGAATGAGGTTTTGAAAGAGTTTAACAATTTAGGGATATCTATCTCATATTGACTCGTATTTAAAAATAATAATTAGATGATCAATCTAACATGGGGCCAATATTTGATGGATAAATACTATTTAAATCATCTTTCAGAAATAAGAAAAATATTAAATGGTCAATCTCATATTCAGCTCATATTTGAAAAATATATAATATTAAAAGAATAATGAAAAATCCATCGGAAAAAATTATGTAATATAAAATATATATGAATTTAATAAAATGAGCCAAAAGAAGGTATATATATATATATATATATATATATATATGTATATAAAAGTAAAACAAAATGTATTATAAGTGATGATTGTTATGATTAAAAAGTTGTTCAATAAATTTAGAGGATTTGTGTTACCGAGAGTGCAAGAAGTGGATCAAGGAAATGTTTGGAGCAGAAAATAAAATAGGAGAACTATTAGTGAATTTTAAGTTTAGGATGACACGTGGACGAATTAGGTAATGCAATTATTTCTAAATGTATATGCGAGTCATCCAATGATGAATGTGTAAAAAGTTATTTGTATTGATAGTGAACGTGATAAATCTTAAAAACAGGTGTTATAAAATTATGAGAGAAATACTAAAGTGGTAAAAGCAACATTGTCGGGACTAAAATTTCACTGATAAGTAAAAGCAACAAAGTAAAAGTAAAGTCAAGTAAAAAAGACAAGGCCTCGAAACGTCCACCAGACCCAGATGATGCGTTTCCGGAAGTCAACGGCGAACTGTCAACATCGTATTGCAGCTCTAGTTTCGGTTCTCGTATTGCAGCTCTAGTTTCGGTTCTGTCGGTTTAGGTGCATAAATACTGGGTTCTGCATGCTACGAAATTGAACGTAGAATCTTCGGAGAGAGAGATTTTGCTTCTGCCATTGAATCCATTTTGTTTTGCACATGCAAGTGAGAACCGATAAAATTTGTCAAATGAATCCAAACTGAAGATTCCAGATTTCCTAAAGTAACCTATGTTAAGAATTGTAAGCAAAATTTCCATCTACATTTGGTAGTTGGTCTTTTTATTACATGTCAAGTTCTACGCTTAAAGTAACCTATGTTTAGACCCAAAAAAAAAGTAATCTATGTTAATAATTGCGAGCAAAAAAGTTGAGTGTAAAGAAGTACATATATGGTGTAACGATTTTTTATCTACAAGGCTATTGAATTCATTAGGAGCAACACCTTACCATTTGGTCTCACGTGAGCCTTAAATAAAAGCTTCACATAATTCATTGAGATAAATCAAGTCAAATCAATTGGGATTCAGTTCAATTTTTAAATGAGCATAGAAGGCGACTTGTCTCCATTATTGTCTCTTTTGGGTTGAACAGATATAATAACGTTTCTTTTTATTCTCGAATTCCATACCCTTAATTGTCTCTACAATTTCACTCACGTTTTCTGCTAAATGTCAGTATAAGATTTTGTGGGATCACTGTTAATTATTCTAAAAATTTGAACTATTAAATGAGGGTGTTATTTATTATTTTAATATTTTAATACTCTTCCTCATATTTAGTCTGGTATTTTATTCAGTACTAAGTGTGGGAATTTAATTAGAGAGACAAATGGAGTCTAAAAGTATTCGAATTCTTATCATGCGAAATTTGATTAGATCACTGCCTAATATTCTAAAAATTTAAACTATTAAATGAAGATATGATTTATTTTTTAAATATTCTAATAGTTAGTATGGTTTTGAAAGAACATATAAAACTATTCGAGCATCGCACACCGTGTTCCAGGACAATTAGCTCCCTTATGCCTGTAAAGAATCCCGATGCACTTCCACTTCGAGGAAGAAAATATTTTAAAATAAGCCGCATTTAATTCTACGCACAAGTTACGAACAAAAAAGTTGTAAACAAATAAATAAAAACCAGAAAGAAATATTAAAGGGCGTCAGAACCATCAAACCCGGATGATGCGTTCTTGGAAGTCAATGGTCAACTGTCAACATCGTTTGGCAGCTCCCTAGTTTCAGTGCCGACAATTAACGCCCGAATATTTTATATTAGATTTTGCATGCTACGAAGCTGGACGTAGATACTTCGGAGAGAGGGATTTCGCTTCTGCATTCAGTGCATATGCTTTTGCAAATGTCAATGGAACCGATAAGATATCGTCAAATAAATCCAAGTTGCAGATTCGACATTCCCTAGGCCAATCATGAACAAGTGTCGAACTAGATTAATCGACATTATTGTTGAAAGAATTGCATCCCACCAATCATTGGTGTTCCCTGATAAATTATCGGGCGACGAGGAGGCACGCACGTTCAAGAAGAAAAAGAGATGTGTCTCGGTCTAAGTTTCTAAACCACGCATCAACAAGACAAAAACCATGCCTTCTTCTTCTTCTCCTCCTCATCAACAGAAACACAGACATATACGAGAGTTTCAGAGACGTGGATCTTGAAGACTTAAAATAAAGAATAAAAAAATCAGCATACGTTGAAGAAGACACGAATTGCAAGAACGTCTACAAATCGAGAAAACTTTACTCTCTAAAATACACACAATCTTATTATTGAGCGTGTAGCTCATTATTATTCAGAGTGACTGATTATGATCTCTATTGGGAAGTGTACAGGTGTTGTATTAGTGCTTGGGAAATTAGTAGAAGCAGCACAAACTATGTCGTAACTTCTCATAGAAGTACTAGTCATATCTAATCTATTGTTAGCCATTAGTTTGAGAGAGTGAACGTAAGCATAACTTAGGCCAGACCAATATAAAATCTGCATGCAACTCCTCTATCACACACTATTTTATTTAAGTACTCGGTTAATGGAAGCGTAATCAACTTGATATATTCATCATACACTTGCATTCATATGCTTGTACATGTTAAATGGTCATGCAAAACCAAACTTGATTTTAATAATTCTGCCAAATCTATCAAGTTTTGTTTGACTGACCGAGGTGGTTTTTAGTCTCTATTGTTGCTCGATCTATAGTAGAACTCTTTGCTACTCCAGGCACAAGTCACACCAATTGAAATACATAAATCTGTTATCCAATTCATTTCCTTGTTTTATTTATTGTATGTTCAATCTCTTGTTTTTCGCAACACTTAGAACATGACAATATATGAAATTAGTTAGTGCCAATATATTTTGAGAAGTAGATGACGTATGTAAAGCAATCCTCAATTTGCTTTGCGATATCTTCAAGCCCTAGCTAATTCCATTTCTGTATTTGAATACCCCTTTTTTCACATATGGTACTTGGCTTATTTATTTATTTATTAATTTCAAGTATTACGCTTAAAGTAGCCCATGCTAAGAATTGAGTGCAAAAAAGTTGGGCGTGAATCGGTGCATATATGGTGCAGCTATTTTCTATTTACATGGCTGTGGATATTAATTGATGAATGCATGGAAAGCTTGACCCGGTGGTTGGATCTCACGTGGGTCCTAAATAAACATAATCAAACTTTGAGATAATTGAAGTCCAGTGAATTCAAATCCAGACAAATTTTTTCACAATCCCTAGAGGAAAATGCGACTTTTCTGCGATATTTTCTCTCTCAAGTTTGATGTGCATGATAATCCAATGCTTCTGTTTGTATTGAGATTGGGTTGCCATTAATTGCCTCTACATTTCAAATTCACTCATATTTTCTGCTAAATGTCTTTTTTTTTTTGGTAAAGAAAATGAAAGGACAAAGAGGGAATGAGATTTTCTGCTAAATGTCAATCTGGTTATAATACAACATTTAAAAACAATTTGAGCATTTCGTACTGAATCCCAGGACCCTTGGCTCCTCAATTAATTAGAGTCCATGAAGAGTCCGATGAGCCGCATTTAATTCCACTCACAACTTCCAACGAAAAAGAACAACTAGAAAGACATTAAAAGGCCTGGAAACTCGGATAATTCGTTTTTGGAAGTCAACGGTAAATTGTCAACACCGTATTGTAGAGTGCTGTCGGTTCACGTGCAAATATTTTTTGAGAAAATACAGTAAAAAACCGTAAACTATATCATTTGAAACAAATTTACCTTGAACTTTTTTTGTAATATTAAAAATCCCAAACTTTGTTACTTGGGACAAATTTACTCCGAACTTTTTTGTGATACTAAAAACTCAAAATTATACTACTTGGAACAACTTTTTTGTGACGTAAAAAACCTTGAATTTATACTCGTATAACGCATTTATTCCCAAACTCTTTGGCCAAAGAGCATTTTTGTCTTTTTCTTTTTCTTTTTCCTTTTCTTCTTCTTCTTCTTCTTCTTCTTTCCCTCTGCCATGGCCGGTGGAGGGAAGCTAGTGAGGGCTGCGCTCCTAGGTGTTAGAGTCAAGTGAGGGCAACCCTCACCGGATCTAGCAAGGGTGGCCCTCACTTGACTCAAGCCAAGGTGGCCCTTGTTGGCATCGGTCGAGGGTTGCCCTCGCTTGACTTAGGGAGGGTAGCCGTTGCCATTGCCCTCGCTCGACGCTGGTGAGGGTCACCCAGGCTAGCTTCGAGAGGGTTGCCCTAGCCCAATGTCGGCGAGGATGGCCCTCACTGGTGGAGGGAAACAAGAAGAAGAAAAAAGAAAAAGAAAAATAGAAAAGAAAAAATAGAAAAAGGAAAAAGACGAAAATGTCTTTCGGCCAAAGAGTTTGAGGGTAAATATATTACATGAGTACAAATTTGGGGTTTTTTGTATCACAAAAAAATTCAGGGTAAATTTATCCCAAGTGACATAGTTTGAGGTTTTTTATGTCATAAAAAAAGTTTAGGATAAATTTATCCTAAGTGGCATAGTTTGGAACTTTTAGTGTCACAAAAAAAAGTTCAAGGTAAATTTGTCCCAAGTGGTATAATGTGAGGTTTTTGATGGTATTTTCCCTATTTTTTATTAGGTTCTGCATGCTTTGAGGTTGAATGTAGAATCTTGGGAAATTTTCAAATAATGGCTCAAAGTTGAGTTATTCTCAAAAAGAGGCTCAAAGTAGATTTCATTTTGTATAAGGGCCTAAAGTGATCAAATCATCTCAAATAAGGATCTAAAGTGACCAAATTATCTCAAATTAGGGCTTGAGCTCACTAGCCGGCCAAATCTTTGACCGATCGGCGAGCATGTGACTATTCTGAATATCGGAGAAGGGGTATTTTAGTCAAAAAAATTCTAGGTATATATTTGTTAAATTTTTTACTTTTACTTTTCCTTCCTTTTCTTTTTCCTTTTCCTCTTTCCATTTTCCCTTCACTAGTCAGTAGAAGTTGCCGACTTCAAGGCTACCCTTGCTTGGGTTGGCAATGCCATGTGAGGGCAAGAGCAAGGGTTGCTCTCACTGGATTTGGCGAGGGCAACCATTGACCGAGGCCGGCAATCTCTACCGACAATCAGTCACATGCTCATTGGCTCTTATTTGAAATGAGGTTCACTCTAGACCTTTTTTGAGCAAGTGTCAATGGGGAATTGACAAATTTTGTCAAAAAAAATTCAAAGTTGCAAGTTCAAGATTTTAAAAAGTAAAATCAATGATGAACTAGTCTCTGACTAAATGTGCATTTGGTTTAACTTTGAAAATGGGTTTTGAGTGTAATGCAAATACTGAAAGCCAAAGCTTTTTGAGGAAATGCAAATTGTGGTTGTTAAAAACTCCTTGTAAATAGACTTTTGAGTTCAAGTTGTGTTTGGCAAAAAAAAATTTTGAAATCGGCTTTGGGCATTTTTTTTTTTATATATTTTTATCAAAAAAGACCGAAACTCTTCACCAACAAGTCGCCGGCGAAGGCTGGAGAGGGTCGCATGACCCTAGTTGTATTCCATCCTGAGATTGAGATATTGTTTTGTAAGAAATTGTGAAGACTAAACTCTATGTGAGTTATTGGATATAATTGGGGGCTAGAAAATTGTAAGAATGTTTGAATAACTCGCGTGATTGTTATCTCCATTGTATTGCTTGATATATAGTGAAATTCTATGTTGATCTCCTCGTAAACGTAGGTCATATTGATCGAATCACATAAATCCGATGTCTGATTTATTTCTTTAATTTGTAGTTGATCATTTGTCCTTCGCATCAGAATTAGGCTTGGCTAAGTTGAAGTAAATCAATGATATAGTAGAAAGAAAAGTGAAAGTCGACATATTTGATGAGAAGAATTTTTAATTTTAGAATATGTTGATTAAGAATTTTGTTTCCTTTTTTGCTGCTGCATTATAATTGCTTCAGATTTGAGTTTTGCCATCCTGCTCTTCTCCGTTGCAGTGTCATTTTTAATTTTTCGCAGATGTTTATTGACTACAAATGGTTTAATATCAAACTATCCTGCAATATGGCAACTGAGAGTTGACTTGTACAGCAAAGTTGTCTCAATGGTTTAATTTACACAAGATTGGACGGCTTAGTTCACTAAAATGTTCTGTTGCAATCTTATGCCTTGTTAGTCTAACTCGGTTACCCAGGGGGTTCTGTTTGTATAGATTTTTCCAATTCCACAGTGAAGAACTTGTGATTAAAATGCCTTCTTTTTAATTTTGCAGATTAAACTTAATTACCCCAAAGATTATTTGTCATGCCATAAGAGATGATTTTGTGTCTGTTGTTATTGGCTTTCTCACATTTCAGAGCAATGAAAGAACTTATGGACCACTTGGTATGGAGAAAAAAAAGTACTTTTCATTTTCTTCAATTGATGGAAAGATTGTCAGATTTCACGGAAGGTCTGAAACCCTTCTCGAATCGCTCAATGCGCATATAGGACACTATTATTGAGAGCTGACCACATGTGCCTGCGTTTGTGGATGTCGCGTATACTTTGTAGGTGCGTGCACTTTGAAGTGCACATCCTTTATCATTCTTAGGACATGCCAGTATATGTAATTGGTCACTGTCACATCGCTTAACATTTTCTGCCATATTGCCCCATAATTTTGGAGAAGTGGATGTCGCATGTAGAGCACCTCTCGGTTTGGTTTGTGATATCTTCAAGCCCTGGCTAATTCCACTTCGGTTCTTGAACAACCCTTCATCTACATCTGGCATTTGGTCTTTTTTTATTAATCTCAAGTTCTACGTTTAGACTTGCCTTTGCTAAGAACAGCGCGCAAAAAAGTTGGGTGTGAATGAGTGCAAATATGATGCAGCAATTTTCTATCTATAAAGCTATGGATCCTTATTGGTGAATGCATGGGGAGCAGGACCCAGCCGTTGGGTCTCACGTGGCCCTAAATAAAAGCTTCCCATAATCAATACTTGAGATAAATCAAGTCCTGTTGATCCGGACCTAGATAAAATTTTCCGTCACTCTGAGGGGCAAACTTCACGAGTCTACATTATTTTTTGTCTAGGGTTGGACGGGCCTAATGAAAAAATGTTTCTTTTTCTGTTCAGATTCCGCAACCATTGATTGCATCTGTATTTAACATTCGCTCACATGCCAGTGTGGTTATAATAGAACATTTAAAAAACGATTTGAGCATCTCGCACTGTATATTAGGACCATTAACTCCCTAAATAACTCTTGTCCATGAAGAATCCCGATGAGCCGCATTTAATTCTACTCACAGATACGAACGAAAAAGAACGACTGGCAAGACCCATTAAAAGGCCTTGAAACGCCCACCAGATCCGGATGATGCGTTCGTGGAAGTCAACGGCGAGCTGTCAACATTGTATTGCAGCTCTAGCTTCGGTTCCGTGGTTTAGGTGCAAATATTTTTATGTGAGATTCCGTCTGCTACGAATTTGAACGTAGAATCTTCCGAGAGAATGGGGTTCTGTAACAAATGTCAGTGGGAGCTGATAAAATCCGTCACATAAATCTCTGATTATTGGTAAGAGAATTGCATCTCACCAATCATTGTTTTTCCCTGGTAAATTATTGTCTGATGAGGAGACATTGCACGTTCAAGAAGAAGAAGCCATGGGTTTCCTCTTAATGTCTTTTTAACCAAATACACATACGGCCTCTCGATCAAAGTTTCTACACCACGTATCAACAAGGCAGGAACCATATCGTCTTCTTCTACTTCTCAATGGGAACATGACGTATTCGTGGGTTTCAGAGGCAATCACGTGAGGAAGACCTTCATATTGCACCTCTTCAAACGGCTGGAACAGGAGGAGATTAACTACTACTGCTACCAAGACGCTGACATGTTGTGTCGATGTGAAAAACTCATACACAAGATTGTATCGACTGAAATGTTCTATTCGGGTCTTGTGCCTAGTTATTCTAACTCGGTTAATCAGTGGGGATCTGTTTGTGAAGAGCCTGTGATTGAAAATATCTGCCTTTCAATTTTTGCAGATTAAGCTTGCTTACTCCAGAGAATACTTGACTTCATATTATGGTTACATGAGATGATTTTGGACATGTTGTGATTGGGTCCCTCACATTTTAGAGCAACGAAAGAACTTATGTAACATTTGATATTGAGAAAGGGAAGTACTTTTTATTTCCTTCAATGGTGGAAAGATCGTTGGATTTCATGAAAGGATTGGAACCTGTCTTGATTCACTTGGCACACATATAGGACACTATTTTTGAGAGTTGATCAAGTGTGCCTGCACTTTTGCGTGTTGGGCATACTTTGCAAGTATGCTTGCTTTTTAGGGTACATCGAGTGCATTTGGTTCAGCTTTACCAAAGCCGTTTGAGGCCATAAAAGCTGTTGGGCAAATGCTCATCCATCATTCTTAAAACATGTCAATATGTGTAATTGGTTATCGTTTTATCACTTGACATTATCTACCATATTGACCCATAATTTTTGAGAAGTACATGTCTCATGTAGAGCACTCCTTGGTTTTGTTTGTGATATCCTCATGCCCTAGCTTATTCCATTTCTGTTCTTGAATACCCCCCTTATCGACATCTGTTATTTGGTCTTCTTCTTCTTTTTTCCAATATCGAGTTTACATTTAGAGTAGCCTATGCCATGCTAAAAATTGCACATGAAAAACTTGGGTGTGAATAAGTGCAGATACGGTGTAACTATTTTCTATCTACAATGTTGTAGATCCTTATTGATGAATGCATGAGGAGTTGGACCTGGCTTATGGGTCTCACATGGGCTTAAATAAAAAATTCACATAATCAACCATATATAAATCAAGTCCGATGAATCTGGATCTAGAGAAATTTTTCCGTGATCTTGGAAAGGAAAAATGACTCGTTTGCTTTATTTTCTCTCTGGGATTGGATGTGCACAATAATCTATTGTTTCTATTTGTATTGAGATTCCACAACCATTAATTGCATCTATATTTAAATTTACTCATGATTAGTACTTAATGTCAGCATAGTTTTAATAGAACATTCAAAAAACAAGTTGAGCATCTCGCACTGTATATGCTCCCTAACTAATTCTAGTCCTCTGACACAAGGAAAAAAATAAAATTCTAGTCCATAAAAAATTTGGGTGTATGAGATTTTGTGGAACCACTGCCAATTGTTCTAATAGCTTAAGAAGTTAGATGAATGCGTGGTTTATTATTTAGATATTCCAATACTCTTTCTCACGATTAGTTCGATCTTTTGCCTAGTACTGGCGTGGAAATTTAATTGAGAAGACAAATGGGGCCTGGTGAAATTTGAACTCAGGACTTCAGTTCTGATATCATGTGAAATTTTGTGAGACCACTGCCAACTGTTCTAAAAGTTTAAACTGTTAGATAAATGCATGGTTTATTATTTAAATATTTCAACATGGTGAGCTGCATTTAATTCATCACAAATTCAAGTGAAAAAGAGCTACTAGAAAGAAAGATCAGAAAGCCTGGAAATGTCCACTAGACCCGGATGATTCGTTCTTGGAAGTCAACAGAGTGTCAACATCGTGTTGCAGCTCTGGTTTAAGGACTGTCAATTTTATGTGCAAATATTTTATGTATGATTTTTCATGCTACGAAGTTGAACGTAGAATCTTTGGAGAGAGAGATTTCTGCTCCTGCAATGCAATCCATTTTCTTCACAAATGTCAGTGGGAACTGTTAAAATCTGTTACATAAATCCGAGTTGCAGATTCCATATTTCGTAAAATCAATCACGAACAGTCTCTAATTAAATTAACTCGCCTTTTTGGTGATGGAATTGCATTCCATCGATCAATTTTTTTCCCTGGTAAATTGTCGTACGACGAGGACACATGTAGGTTCAACAAGAAGAAGCCATGGGTTTCCTTTTGATGTCTTTTTGACCAAATATACGTACGGCGTTACAATTATAGTGTGTACACCACGTATCAACAAGACAAAAACCGTGTTTTCACTTGAGTGTCTGTGTTAAGGCACAAAATTTGATGTTGTTGTTAATATTGGACAGTTAAAAGCTCTAATTGAAAAGGAGATTTGTAAAATGCATGCCAGGACTAATAATAGCATGAAATTCTGCTCAAAGCCATTTAACAAATTTTGCATGAAAAAAAGTATAGTGAGACACCGCACTAATGTCAGTGAACCACAATAGGTTGCAAATTTAATGAATAGACTATTAGCAAAGATGGCTCATTAAAAACTTTCTAGTGTTGGTATGATTAGGAAAATCCCAACGAATTCATTTAGGATGGCGAGTTATTTGGTGAATAGGTTCTCATCAGCTACAATTGGATTTCAGCCTTCCATGGAAGTGTGGTTAGGTATGCTAATTGTTCTATGGGTAGAATATTTGATTTTCCATGTTATGTTCGATAGGAGGGCAAGCAAGTGTATATTTCTAGGCTATGCACAAGGTGAGTTAGGTTATCAATTATGGTGCCCAAAATTCACATGTTGTTAGTAAGGAAGTTAGATTTGACATGTTTCCAATACTTCTACTTTATATGAAATTGAATGATGCTGTAGCGACATAGATGGTATTTGCAGTGAGGTGGAGCTTGTAGAGGAGGTGTGTGTTTGATCTCCAATGCAGTTGTGGTTGAGGAGGTAATGTCGGAAAGTCCTTGTGGAGTAGCTAAAGGTGTAGGCAAAGTTTGTGTTTAAATGATTTCCGTGATTATAAGGAAGTTCAAGTATGGGTTGGACTTGGAAGATTTGTGTGGTAGTTGAGCTCATGAGAGGTTGTGGGAGAGTAAAAATGAAGGTCGGATTTTCAGTAAAGCGATTGTGCCCTAGATCAAATGTCAAGTCAAGATGGAGATTGTTAAAATGTCTTCTGAATTTGAGCCAAGGTGGAGATTGTTTATTTTATTATTCGATCACTTGTTGTTTGTAACACTTATGCCAGTATATGTAATCAGTCTTTGCCAATATATTTTAGAGAAGCAGATGTCATATGTAGAGCACCCCTTCGTATGGTTTGTAATATCTTTAAGCTCTAGCTAATTCCATTTCCATTCTCGAACACCCCCTTACTTACATCTCGTATTTGTTTTTTCATATATATCAGGTTTTAGGCTTACATTAACCTATGCTAAGAATTGTGTGCAAAAAAAATTAGGTGGGAATTAGTGCAGATAAGGTGTAGCCATTTTCTATCTACAAGGCCATAGATCTTCAGTGTTGATCACATGCGGACCAGGACGTGACTGTTCAGTTTCACGAGGGACCTAAATGAAAGATTCACATTATCAACCTTGAGATAGATCAAGTCCGGTGAATTTGGATCTAGACAAATTTTTTCCGTGATCTTCAGAGGAAAACGTGACTTGTCTGCATTATTTTCTCTCTTGGCTTGGCAAGAACAATAATGTAATGATTTTTTTCCTTACCATTAATTGCCTCTATTTCAATTTACTCATGTTTGTTACTTAATGTTAGTATGGTTTTTAATAGAACATTTAATAAACGATTTGACCATCTCGCACTGTATCCCAGAACCATTAGCTCCCTAACTACTTCTGGTCCTCTGACCAAAACGGAAAAAAAATTATAAGTCAGTGATAACTGATAAAATTTGTCAAGTGAATCCAAGTCAGACTCCAGATTTCCTAAAACTAATCACGAACAAGTCCTTGATTAAGTTAACTGATATTTTTGGTGAAAGAGTTGCATATCACCAATCATTTTTTTTGCCTGGTAAATTATTTTACCGTAAGGAGACATGCACGTTCAAGTATAAGAAGACATGGTTTTCATCTTGAATGTCTTTCAAACCAAATTCACATACGACCTCTCAATCAAAGTCTCTAAACCACGTATTAACAAGACAGGAACCATGACTTCTGCTAATCCGCAATGGAAACAAGTTGTATTCGTGAGTTTTGGAGCCGATAGCGCAGTGAAGACCTTCGTAGGGAACCTCTACAAACGGCTGAACCAGGTGGGGATTGGCTACTTCAAAGACAAGCGCGCTATCCCCCCGGCGAGATTTGTCCTTGTCGTGTTGTCTAAGAGCTATGTCAGCTCCGACCACTGCCTGAATGAGCTGGTCGAGATCCTCAACTGCCAAAGGAAACCCAAACTCGTGGTTATTCCCATCTTTTACATGGACAGGGAAAACGTTTCCAAGTTGCCGAGTGATGACAAATTCGAGCGAGCTTTCAAAAGCTTGGATAAGAAAAAGAAAGATGTTCAGAAGAAAAAATGGACGTGTGCCCTAGCAAAGGCTAAGGAGATTTCGGGTTACGAGTTGAAAGCCGCCAATGGACTCGCCAGAGGGTATGTATGCGTGATTCTCACTCCATGTTGAAGCTTATTACCGTAGTCTATGATGAAATTTTTGCACAATCGACAGAATTAATTTTCTTAAGGGAACAAGAACAAGTAGAAGCCTCTCTCGACTTTTCTGAAAATTCTTATTGCCTTTTTTTTGAAAATTGTGTAAAACATGATGTGACTTTACGTGTTGATTTCAGAATTTTAGATGTAAAATAGGAATAATTTCAAAAATCATCTCAACTTTTCATTCCAATATTAACTTCCTCCTAGATTTTTGAAAACCATAACATGCACTTCTTAGCATAATCCTCAAATTCCTTCCAAGAGAAAACCGTAATCCTTAAATTCAAAAAGACCAATCTATCCTCTAACTCATCCAAACCTTCGCACAATGTCTTTCAAACTAGGGATACTAGACCGATAAGTCAGTTGAAAGACATTGTGTGAAGCACATGTTAGCTAGGGCTTTCACCTCCCTCTTCCACCTTCAGCAACACCGGCGGTTACTATACCGATCCACTACTTCCTCAAACAACTTCTGAAAATGTTGCAGTGGAGTCTATCCTCCCTACTTGGGAGAGCCCTTTAATTCCTGAGTTTTTATTTATCTTTTATGCCCACGAAGGAATACTCCTGAGGTTTGCATACCAGAATTCAGACAAAATAATTTTAGGATATACTCAAGTGCAAAACCATTCCCCCATTCTCCCTCCTTTTCTCGCCTTTGCTCTGGCTTGCTCCCACCCTTATTCTCTCCCTACCATGGGCTCTCACCATTGACTCCGACCAACATTATGCCGCCACCGAACCGTGCCATATCCTGTGCATCCCCCCCNCCCGGTGATCCCTCTTCTTGGCCACAGTTGGCAGCGAGTCCGACTTAGATTTGGAGACTCAGATTTGAGTCGAACTCAACAGATCTAAGTTGTGGCTCAGCTGGGGTGGTGTGGTGGCGACGGCGCAGCTTGCATTGGCTACGCTGGGAGCAGCGGAGTGGAGCAGCGGGTGGGGTGATTAGGCTAGGGTTTTTGGCATGTGAATTTTCATTGAGTAAATCTGAAATGGTGAAGGGGCAAAATCAAAAGAAAAATGACAAATTCGTAGATATGAGTATGACCAGCTCTTAGATGTAATCAAAATGCTAATCTTAGGCTTGCAAAACTCGATATGCGAATTGATATGAAGCTGAAATATGAAGATGCTTTTTGATATTTTGCCGTGAAATTTTAAGAAAGCCAAAGCAAATGGTCGTATTAGATACTCCCCAAGTTTGCAGCGCACATTGTTGAAAATTGGTAAACTAAAATGAGAACTTTAAAGGGAGACGTATGCAAAAAATTGTATGATGGGGTAAACAGTTTTTCTTCTGCTAAGAGTATAAGTATTAATAGTGCTATTTTTAGCTTTAGTATCCTTTGTGGGACATATTTTGGAGTTTTATGCCCAAAAACTTGATAACGCAGTAGAAATTTGGTAATATATTGATGAAGCATTTTTTTTTCACTTATGGTGAATTTATTTCATCGAAACTCAAGATTTCGAAGAAAATATTTTAAAAATGGTTAGTTAGGGTCCACGTGAGAACATTTCTATTTCTCTGTTTCTCTATTTTTTTGTTTCCGAGAGTAGGTTTGGAATAAAAATCTGTTTAGTATTGCAATTTCATTTTTTTATTTCTAGAATAAATTTTTACTCCAAAAATGGATTTGAAACAGAAATTAGAAGTTAAAATTTTTTACTTCTCTATTTCTGAAACAAAAGTGAGAAAAAAAACTCTTCTCATCACTCGCTCTCGTCACCGTCCGCCCACCCCTCGCTGCCCGCAATTGGCCCCCCACTGCCGATCGCCTCCCACCGCCACTTGAGAATGAGCAATTTTAATTTTAATTTCGAATTAGAAATTTTATATCGATATCAAATGCTTATTTTGCCTCAAAAACTTATCTGGAGAATAGAAATGATGTATGGCCAAAAACTGATTTCTAGAATAGAATTTTATCATACGCGTCCTTTATATTGCTTAAAAAAATTAATCAATGAAAAATATTTTCATTCAACAATAATTTATGTCTAATTGTTTTTGTTGATGACACAAATATTTTTAATTCATTTATTTTAGTAAGCAATATAAGTATTTACATTTCAAAAAATATTTTTCAAATCCCGAGTCTTCTGTGAAACAAAGGCAATCTTAATATTTATCGCTGTAACGGTCTTAGTAAAAAATGTGTTGTTTCTTGGCATGAAATATGCATGGTACGATGCACCCTCTTCTGCCGCATGTTGAGGTCACTATTGAAAGTAGAGCTTAGTTAATCACCATTTCTTTGTTACACATGCCAATGCCTATGTTGATTTAGTCAAGCTCAATCTTTTTTCTATTCATATTTCAGATACCGACGTAGAATTTTGCGTACAATGTGCGTTGTATGTTGTCTCTTGGTGGTATGTGTCAATGTTCACTTTTGTCATACATACTGCTCATAAAATTTTTGTACTAACACTTTACGGCAGCGATGAATCAAAGTTGATTGACATAATAGTGGAGCGCCTTGTCAACGAGATTCATTCTGATTATTCCGGTCAGAATTTCACCTTCGGGCCTTTTGGAGGCGAAGGTGAAAATGGCTGGAATTCTGTCGATACCAAGGGGATCGATGGAAAGTGGATTGTTGTTAATTACGGACGCTTCATTGAGTCCGTCACTTTTGAAGTCGACAGGAACCCCCGCTCCAGACCGCAAAATGACGGGAAGAGTCTTTACAAGGTTGTATCTAGAACCATTCCTTTCCTCTTTTTCCGTTTCCACTTGAATGTCATGCGTTAGTCGATCAAGGAATCATAAACCTTGAGATTCTTAACGACTGCTTCGCAAAGGGACATGAAATTTTCATACCCGCAATGCCTGAGGGTCACAGTATGATTGTTCGAAAACCAACTGGAAAAAATGAATGACTTCACCTTATTAAAATTAGGCAAAAAGAAATCTAGCCACTAACAAAGTGTAAATTATCTTTCAATTTTACAAAATGAAATGTACTATCAAATTTATTAGGAAACGTAATTTCCACATATCTTAACATATATTTTGTTGTATAAATCCAAATTGTATTTTCACTCACGGCTAATATGCCTTTTTGTGGCCCGTTTGCAGGTTAAATTGGAAAAAGACGAGTGTATAACTTCTTTTTCTGGATATTTGGAAAAGGGAAAGGATGATTACATTGGCATCAACACCCTCACGTTTCGAACCAACCAAAGAATATTGGGACCTGTTAATAAAACGAAATTGAAAGGGGATCACTTTTCCGTACCATCCAAAGGAGGGGAAGTTGTAAAGCTTTACGTGAGAAGTGAAAATGGATGCCTCACATCTATTGGAGCACGCGTGAAGCTAAACCCTAAGGAGCCCTGTCCCGTCAGCGTCCACTCCATGGTGTTAATCGGGAAGAAAAGCGGGTTTAGGTGGGATGATGGCAATCAGCACGCCGACGTAACGAAAATCATTTGTACGCTTAATTCTTCAAGGGGAGAGCAATTCATCCGATCTATCGCGTTCGAGTATAAAGAGCAGCTTGGAGGAACGCAGCGATCGGAGACACATGGTCGCAAGGTTGGAGAGGAGAAGATCATCGAAATAGTACGTCTCCCTTAACGGACATATGCTTTTTAGAATTCTTAGGAAACTCGGTGGGAGACTCTTTCGAGAATTAAATCATGAGTTCTAATGGTTGTCTTTTATTGCAGAAATCACACGATCGCCTGACTTCAATAGCCGGGTATTACACGGACAAAGGCATTAAATGTCTCAAGTTTCTGCTTAACAAAGAAAGGATCGAAACTATTGGTGATGAAGACGGAATCGATAAAAATGAAAGCAGGGTCATCTCTCTCACAGAGGATGACAAAATTGTTGGATTTTGCGGGTGGAATCATGGAAGGGTTTGTGGAATTGGAGCATATTTTAAACCGAAGCCATTTGGAGAAGGAGAGGCTTGGGAGGACAAGAAATTTAACGGTGTGCGGGAAATTCGCCTATTTCTCCACCAAGGTAATATCCGTGGCTTTGAGTTTGTGTATGACGACGGAAGTGAAAAAGGTCAAACAATCATTCGCAGGGACATCACCGAACAATCCTTCCCACCAACAAAGGCTAGTGTTTTTTGCCCTTTTACATTTATCTCATCGGCTAATACGATTTGAGTAGGTGTCCAATCACGTGATTTAGTAAATTAAACTCAACAAGTAGGTCTTATTTACACCTATCCAACTTTAAAAGATGCTTTTGGTATTGCACAGGTTCAATTAAAGAACTATCCACGAGAGTACTTGACATCGATCTCCGGTTACATAGGAAAGGATGATATCATCAAGTCGCTCACATTCTATAGCAATGAAGGAATATATGGTCCCCATGGCAAGGAGGATGGGAAGGGGAAGTACTTTTGGTATCCATCGACCGGAAGCAGAATCACCGGCTTTTATGGATCAAAGGGCAACACTCTCAAATCCATAGGAGTGTATACGGAGCCCATACCGTACATGTATCCTTCTATAATCAAAGGGCCCTATGGAGGTTCTGGTGGAGATGAATGGGATGATGGACTGCATACTAATGTAAGGGCATTTCGTGTGATTGCCAGCGACGACGAAATTAACTCCATCACTTTTATGTACGATGACAATGGTTCCTTGGTCGAAGGCTCCCCACATGGCGGAAAAGACGCGTCTTCGGGCACATGGGTTAGTCCCTATCTCAATCCCTCCCTCTCTGTCCCTTTTCTGCTTCGTCTTCAGTTTCTTTTTATTGAAGGCCGAGGTACTTCTTTTGGGATCCTAGAGTGAAGAGTTCTATGGTCCGAACATTCCTCTGCTCTAGCGAGTACAACATGTTTCGCTTTGCTATTCTTGCAGATCTGGCTGGATTTTCCCTACGAGCGTCTAACTTTGATATCTGTTTGGGGGGGCAGCACTGGAGATAAACGTATCCGCGGCCTGCTAATAAATACCACTCGTGGTAATTCCACCAGTTATGAAAATTACCCTTACGGGAAGACAGATTCTAAAACGTTAGAGAAACATATGATCAAAGAAGGAGACCACAAGATCGTTGGCTTTTTCGGAAGGGAGGAGAAATCACATCTTATTTCTATTGGGGCGCATTTGGAAGAAAAATAGAGTAAACCCCTGCCTCCCGCGACCCTTTTTTTTCCCCTCTTTGACTTGGGATTGCAAGAATCTTCTTCTTTATTTCTCTTTTGAGATGACGATGAAATAACTCCTCTTTCCAAGCCTTGCTCATGGCAAGTTTCTGTTTGAATAATAGAAAATTGGTAGTTGGATTTGAGCGCAATGATTGCTGATTTCTAGATTTGGTCGTTTTGGTGTTCTTCTAAGAAAGACTTGACTCATGATAGGCGCCTGATAAAGAACGAAGACAAAAAGCTGCAAACATTTAATGATGAAGCATGAACGCGAAGAATGCCAACGAAGGTCATGGAAGGGTTCTCCACGGATTGCTGAGCTTGTCTTCAAATGCATTTATTGTATTTACTTTATTTGTGCGTTCTTGTTAACTTTGTGGACTTTCTCGTTTTTCTTCATTTGATGTCGTTAGACGTTTGTACTATGTTGTGGGGGTTCAGCCGCAATAAAAAGTTGGGGAGTGTAGGTTTGTGGACACGCCCCGATGGCAACAGCATTAAACCGGCACTTCAATAAAAAGTTCCCTCTGCTCTTCTGTCCTCTTGTTTCAAGTTTTTAAAGTTATTATTATTCTTTCGGTTGCAATAATTTCGCGCAATTTGATGGGTAATGGTAAGATGTTCCAAGGTACAGCTGAGGTTATGCTTGGATGGGTAAGCTAGTCGTAGAAAAGAGGAATGTGAGCAACTTCTCAACCACGACATAACCCATGGATTTTTTTATAGATCCAAGAATTAAACCGGCACTCCATCTTTCACGGTGGCTCATGAATTGGAGTGAAATTGTTCAAAGGATTGATTTTAAATATATATAATCAAACCATTGTGAATACTAACGTGAAATAAAAGGAGTGGAAAGCATAAGAAAGTACCCCTAAGGAGAATAATTGATCCCTCCCAAATCATAGTCTATGTGTCAACCTTAGTAGACAGACAAAAAAAGAGAGCCTTGGTAGCAATCTTAAAAAAAAAACATAATTATTATTATATAGATATGATCTCGCAAACCCAACTTGGTGGATATTTTATTTGTATTTGTCGCGACCTATTTTTTCGGTCCCGGATGGGGGAAAGGAAATATTGAAATAAATAAATAGGTTTAGGGGTATTGTCCAAAGGGTGGGTCTAGGACCCTCATTAGACATGGGCTCTCCCAAGCCCATACCCCGCGCGACGTTGGGTGTTCATGAAAATCTTCAAATGAGGAGTCGCCACTAGCCTATTGGGGTCGGCTAGAAACCAAGCGAGGCATGGGAGTGGGCCTCACTTTCTACGTAACCAGAAATTCTAGGTTCTGGGACTTGATTACACTAATTAACCAATTAGTGCCCTTTCGGTACCTAATCTTGTTCATTTCAAAAAGGACTTTTGTCAGGTAGTTTGGATTGATTTTAGAATTAACCACTAACATATGAGGTGATCATGCGGGTGCGCAATCATCAAAATAGCAATCAACAATTAAAGAAAGCATTAAATAAATTGCAGGCGAAATTAAATCATAATTAAACTAAGGGGCAAATCATAATCATCGCATCATAAGCATGCATTCAAGGGCAATTATATCCGAGGATACTTAAAATCCTAAAGTAAAGCCGTAAGGGCTTGCTCAGTTTTGAGCACAATTTTAGATCGATGATTTTCTGACATTTTTTTTAAAGAGAAAATGGTCCAAGAATTATTTTAGAGCTTTTTGGGAAACTCTAAAACAAACTTGGAGTTTTTGGGATTTTTGAATTTTTTTGGAATTTTCAATATTTTAATATTTTCTGGTTTTTTTAATTAAAAAAATTATATTTTTTTAATATTTTTTTAATTTTTAATTTTTATGAATTTTCAGGTTTCTGAATTTTCCATGAGTTTTCTGAAATTCCGAAATTTTTTATGATTTTTTTATGTTTTTATGATTTTTTTTTGAATTTTCGATTTTTTATGTTTTTTTTTAAAGAAATGATTCGGACCGGGTCAGAGGACCCGGCCCTACTAGACTGACCCGGGCCCTGTCGGTCCGAATTGGGCCACAGAAGAAACCGGGCCGACCTCAAGCCCACTAAAAAATAACAAAAAAGGCCCACGGATTTTTTCTTAAAAAGCCCAACCTTGATTTCTATTTTTTTTAATGATTTTTCTATTTTTTTATTTGTTTTCTTTTTATTCTTTAATCTTTTTTTCTTTTTTTATTTTCTGCATGCTTCTTCCCCATGCACTCGCACACGCGCCCGACTCCCCCCATCTTTTCTTCTGTGTTTTTTTTTCTTTTCTTTATTTCCTTTTGGTCTTCTTTTTCTTCTGGCCTTCTTCCGCAGCTGCAGACGGTCGCCCGAAGACCACCGCTCCTTTCGCCGAACCGACGCCGACGCCATCGCAAGTCCTCGCCGGCCCTTGGGAGATCGCCATGCCATCACCTGGCGTCGGTCGTTCCGTCCGACCGACGCCGAGCGCTTGTTGGTCAACATTCCAAGCGTCGCCGGATTGACTTCGGCAAGGTACGCGCACCTCGACCCACCCCGAACGGCACGGGATTATTTCGCGAAGACCACGCCAAAACACAGTGACCACGCAAACAAAAAGTAGGATGCAGCAGCTATGAACGCAAGCGCAGATCGATTCCAAGCTAAAAGAAGGGCTGACTTTTCGGATCTCTTTGAGACATTTTGTCGAACATGTAAGGTGCATCGACCAAAGAAGAGATATCGGATCCACTAAGAACTCAAACACGGGCTTTGACTCCTTAAAAAAAACATGCAAGAACGTGCAGCGACATCAACGGACGCCGTCGGGGCCGAAACTCGCGCGAACTGGTCGGCCCCGAGCCCCGGCCCGGCGCCTTGCAACAAAGAGTGACTATTCTCGTTGGGAAGGCTTACCTGGTTTGGGAAAGGGCTACGGCGGACGAGGGGCAAATGGACGGACCTTCGGTGACGACCCAGCACACTCCCGAGTTCTCTCTCTCTCTCTCTCTCTCTCTCTCTCTCTCTCTCTCTATTTCTCCTCTCTCTCACGCTCGAGTTCTCTTTCTCTCTAGTTTCTTCTCTGTGCGAATTCTCTCTTGGTTCTGCCTCGAATCTTTCTCTGAAGAACCTCCCACCAGCCGCTCACTCTTCGTGAAAACCGAGCCGAAGAAGAAGCTCCTCATCTCTCTCTTTTTTTTCGGTTTTTCAGGATCTCTCCCTCCCTCAGTTCTTTTCTTCTGTTTTTTTTTCGTCTCTCTCCCTGATCTGGTTTTTTCCGACTCTCCTCCTTTCACTCCGCTCTATCCTCGTTTTTCTCTTTTTTTCTCGGTTTTCAGGCCCTCTTTCTGCACTGCTTCTGCTGACTTCCTGCTGCTGCCTTCTCTTGCTCCTCTCTGCTGACTTCCTGCTGTTGCTTTGCTGCTTCCTGTTGTTGCTCCCCCCTGCTGACCTGCTGCTGCCGCTTTTTTTTGTTTCTCTCCTCCAGGTTCTTGCTTCGCGCGTGGAAGAAAAAGAAGGGAAGAGGGAGGAGACGGACGGGCCGGGCCGAGACAAAAGGGAGAAGAAGAAGAAAAGGAAATGGGCCAAGCCCATGCGAGGAAAGGGAAAGGGCCACATGGGGGCCGAGCGGGCCTAGCCTTGGCCCGGCCTCTCTTCTTTTCTTTTCTTTTTTCGATTTTTTTTAATTAATTAATTTTTAATATATATATATTTTTTAATTTTCAATTTTAGAGCTACTGATGCAAATGCCCCTAATATCTATATGCAATGCAATTTCAATGAAATTTTTTGTTAAGGGATTAGAAACTAATCCCTAATTTTTCAATGCATTTAATAAATATTAAAACAAATCGTCAAAATTTATATGTCAACAGTATTTGTGCTTAGTTTTATTCCAATAACATAGTAATTCCATCCCTATTTTATTCAATTTTGCAAGCTAGATATTCCGATTCAGTTCTAATGGTTGTGCAGAGGAATGCTCGGATCATTTGCAAACCTAATGTGTGATTTTCTTTTGGCACCTTCAGAAAATAAATTCTGAAGCCGAAGCCTATTTTCACAAAATTTGCTCATCTTCTTTTCTATTCTTTTCTCTTCTTTTTTGTTTTGCCAAAAACTGCTCGTCTTCTTTCTTCACTAAAAAAAAAAATAATAACAGAGATTGGAGGATAGGTTTGGGTTCGACCCCGAAATCGAAGCTGGCCAGCGAGCAGGTGATATCCCAACTAAACCGCAATTCCGGCGATCCCCATTCGACCTTTTACGCAATGATCGCATGTGGTGACACTTGCATGGCTTCATCGAAGATCGAAGTCACCGAGTTCCCTGGAGCGGTGATAGCCCCAAACCCTCCCAACAACGCGGCAGTAGTCGATGTGTTCTTTGCTTCTGCGTACGTCGATTTGGAGAAATTGAGGAAATTTGTGAAGCAAGAAAGAGCTATTAGAGATATTATAATTTTTCAATGCAGAAATTTGAAAACCGGTGATTTTTGATCTTCAAGATTTTCACAGTAAAATAGATGAAGACATACATTTATTCATAGCGTTATCTTTGAAGATAATTGTTGCGGAAAACTAAGCAAATGTAGAAATCAAATTTCTCTCCCTTAACCCACTTTTTTCCTTAAAGTATTCTATTGATAAAGGAGAGAATACACTGTATGTTATCTTTCTGTTTTTGTTGTTGTGGGTGGAAATGATCGGATTTTATTTATATATTTACATCAAAACGTCTTTTAATTTCAATAAGAGTCACACCTCTTGGAAAGAACGGTAACTTCTTTTTTATTTCATTAAAGTCGTAATTTTTCATAACTAATATTTATTTTATAGCATTTTAATAATTATTAAACAATTAATAAATAATATCATGTGGGCAACAATAATTATTACACTCTCCCACTTGGCTCATATGATCTTTCTTACATGGTTTAATAAAGATCATATTGTGCACAATAACATTATGCTATAATTTTCATTAAATTGGCTATTACATCACAATTACAATTAAGTAAAGAAAACTAATACGAGTGATAAAGATTGTATGTCCCTTCTATGTACTACAACTATAGCTTTCTACTTAACATGATCCATAAATGAGAAGTACAAAAATAGTCTAACTATAATGTCTTTGTTAGAGACTATCTTGTTTAAAATTCATCTATTTCTATGATGTATACTAAATAGAAAACGGGAAAAATCAGAAACACATGAATGAGTTTAGAGTATCAAATACATAAACTTAATACAATCATAATACAATCAATAATGATGTCCAACAATGCCCATCTTTTCAACATGTTCATTAAATGTTTTGGGTAGTAATCCTTTTGTTAAAGGATCTACCATCATAAGATTGGTGCTAATATACTCAATTGACACTGTCTGTTTCTGAACTTCTTCTTTAATAGATAAGTATTTGATTTCCACATGCTTAACACCCTTATGATACTTGTCGTTCTTTGAGAAGAAAACTATTGTGGAGTTATCACAATAAATTTTCAACGGCCTGGCAATACTGTTGATAATCACAAACCCTGACATAAAATTCCGTAGTCATAATCCATGAATAGTGGCCTCAAAACATGTCACAAACTCAGCCTCCATAGCGAATGCAACGATAATTGATTGCTTCGAACTTTTCCATGAAATTATCCCTCCAGCCAGAAGAAACAAGTAACTAAAAGTTGATTTTCTCGTATCGACACATCCGGCTAAGTCTGAATCTGAATATCCAATCACTTTAAGATGCTCGGATCTTTTATAAGTAAACATATGTTTCTCCGTTCCTTGTAAGTATTTGAGATTTTTCTTTATAACTTTCCAAGATTACTTTGATACCTGCCTAGCATTCCGACATCAAAACTAATGTCTGGTATGGTGCAAGTTTGTGCATACATTAAGCTCTCGACAACAGATGCATAAGGAATATTTTTCATTTGCCCCTATTCCAATTCACTTTTCGGACATTACATAAGACCAAATTTGTCACTTTTCTGAATTGAAACTATCTCGCTGAACATTTATCCATATTAAATCTTTCTAAGATTTTTTCAATGTAGGCTTTCTAAGAGAACCTTAACAATCTTTGTTATTTTCCACGGCATATTTCTATTCCTATTACCTCTCCTATATCCTTCATTTCAAAATTCTTAGAGAGAAATTTCTTGTTACATTCATGTAACAAATCAAGATCATTAGCCGCAAACAAAATGTCATTAACATATAGAACTAGAAAAATAAACTTGCTTTGATTGACCTGTATATATATATATATATATATATATATATATATATATATACATATATATATATCAATCAACGGTGTTTTCCTTAAATTCAAATGAAGTTATGGCATCGTTAAACTTAATATGCCATTGTCGGGAAGTTTATTTAAGTCCATATATTGACTTTTTCAATTTACATACAATATATTCATTTCTTTTAATTGAAAAGCCCTCAAGTTGGTCCATATAAACCTCTTCCTCTATATTCCCATTAAGAAATACGGTTTTTACATCCATTTGGTGTAACTCTAAATTGTAATGAGCTATCAAAACTATAATGATTATAAGTGAATCTTTCTTGAAGACGAGTGATAATGCCTCCTTGTAATCAATACTTTCTTTTTGAGTAAAACTTTTGGTAATAAGTCTAGCTTTGTACTATTCGATATTGCCTTTTGAGTTGCACTTAGTCTTAAAGACCCACTTACACCCAACCTTTTTACACCCTTTAGGCAATTCAACAAAATCCCAAACTTGATTTTGATGCTTAAATTTTAACTCTTATTTCCATGATATTAAATCATTTATTAGAATCATCACATTCCATGACTTGGGAAAATGAACTCGAATTATTTCCAATTCCTAAGTCAATTTCTCACTTTTGTTGATAAACCACATAATCATAAAAAATAGTCAACCTAATTTCTTTTTGAGATCTTTTTAATGTTATTTCTTGTGACTTAACTACTATAGGTTTAATATTGACATCTTCATTATGGAGTGTTTGAATTGTTTTATTATTATTATTGGGTTGAATTATAATATCAAGAATAACAACTTTAGAAGTTTTGGGTATAAAAACTTTTATCCTTGTTTCTTGAATGTAAACGTCACGCATCCTTTCACTTTCACTAATGTCACCATTTTCCAATGAACCAAGCATTTCCAAATTCAACAATTCTTATACTATGATTAAGACAGTTAAATATATAGCCTTTGGATTTCTTTGCATAACCAATGAAATAACTACTGGTCGTTCTTGAATCCAATTTCTTTTCATGTGGATTGTCAGTTCTTACTTCTGTTTGATAATCCTAAATATGCAGGTGTCGTAATCTAGGTTTTCTTCCCATCCACAGTCCAAAGGGAGTCTTTGAAACTGCCTTACTAAAAACCTTATTTAATAAATATATAGAAGTTTTTAAAACATACATCCACAAAGATAAAGGTAAATATAAAAAACTCATCATAATTCCAACCATTTCCATTAAAGTATGACCATGCCTTTTTGCTACACCATTTTGTTGTGGTGTATTTGGTATTGTGTATTGAGCATAAACGCCATGTCTTTCAAGAAATTTAGCAAATAGCTCCGGACATTGTCCCGATTCATCATACTTTCTATAATATTGACCATCTCTATCTAACATTACTATTTTCACATTTTTATTTGATTGCCTCTAAACTTCTTTAATATACACCTCAAATGCATTAACTGATTGAGACTTATCATGCAATAGATAAATATAATCATAACGTAAAAATTCATTAATAAATGTGATGAAATAGCTTTCTCTATTAAAAGATGGAACATCAAAATGACCACATATATTAGTATATATAATCTCAAGAAACTTTATGCTTCTTGTGACATATTTCTTAATATGTTTTGTTTGTTTACCTTTAATACAATCAATACACACTCCAAGGTAATAAAATCCAAATTTGGAATAATTTCATTCTTCACTAATCTTTACATTCTTTCCTTGGATATATGACAAACGTTTATACTATAAGTAAGTAGAATTTTCATTACTAAACCTCGTTTAGTGCTAACATTATGATGCAAAATCATCAAGGTCTCCACAAAACCATTATCAAGTCTAAACTTGTTGAGACCATCATATAAAGTACCAATTCCAATAAGAATATCACTCTTAAATAAATTGAAAGATTTAAAACTAAACTTATAAAAAAATCTTGCTATATCAAATTTTACCAAAGACACTAAATTGCGAGAAAATATAGGTATATGAAGGGTTCGAAATAAATCCAAATAATACCTAGTATCTAAGACCAAACAATAATTATCAACGCCTTCAACTAGAGCTTTGTTTTCATTTTCCGTGATCACATAGCTTTTATTTGGCTTTATAGTTTGGATTGTAAGAAATCCTAGCATCTTATTTGACACATGAGTGGTGGCATCAGAATCAATCCACCAAATATTATGAAGAACTTCAGTAAAATTTAATTCAAAATATATTAAAGCACAGGGCTTACCTTTCTTTTCGAATTAAGCCTTACATTTCAGACAATCTTTTTTCAAGTGTCTAATTTGTTATAAAAGTGACACTTAATAAAATTACGTTCCTTCTTGTGGATTTGAGAAGCCTTTGAATAATCATTCAAGACGTGTAATCCTTTCTTCTTGCTATTTCCACCTTTTTTTTTGGAATTCTTTTTAGCTTCTTAATGACTTAAAAGATAAACAGAATGAGCCTTTTAATTCTTTATCATTGTTTCTTCTTGAACAAGCATATTGATCAATTTATTTACATTCCACTTATCCTTTATAGTATTCTAATTCATTTGAGATGGCCTATATTGCTCATAAGGTAAGGAATTAAGTATGAACTGTACTAAAACGTATGTACCCACATTCATTTCTAAAGTCCTTAACTTTGCTGCTAAGTTCGTCATCTCAGGTATATGCTCATGCATAATACGTAAACCATCATATTTCATAGTGGTCAATATGTTCATCAATGTATCAGCTAGGAGTGTGCAACAAGAACCACCTAACCCGAGAACCGCCCAACCCGGACTGGACCGGTCGATTTTGGGTGGTTCCCATAGCTGGCGATCCGGTTCTCGGTTCCCATTCTCGAAACCGGTGATCGATCGATCTGGTTCCCGGTTCTAAGGTGGGAACCAGACTGGACTGACCGGACCGACTGGACCAACCGCCCCTTCAATTTCCATCTCAAATTCCCAACTTTCTATTCCTACAAGCCCTAACGCACAATCACACACCCAAATCCTCTCTCTAGTCTCTACCGATCACTCCATCCAGAGTCTAGACCCTTATTCCCCTCGACGCTCTCTCCCTCTCAGATTCGCCTCACTCATCATTCCATCCAGACTCTCTTCGTTGATCGCTCGATCCAAGCTCTCATTTTGTATGCCTTGCTCGTGCTTGACGCAAACGCTCTCTCTCTCATATTCGCCTTACAAGGACTCGCGAACTCTCTTCGCCAATCACTCGATCCAGATCCTCGTTTTGCTGGTTCAGTGTTGGAAAACCTTGTCTGGGAGGAGGCCCTCATCTTCCTCACAGCTTCGTCCCTCGTCTTGTTGCAAATCTAGAAGGATAGGAAGAGAAAAAAGAACGTCTGGCATGTTACGCGTGCCAACCCATCGGGTTCTTGGAGATGCAAGCGTGTTTGGCGTTTCCTCCATGATTGACCAAGCGAACAAACGAGGGCCTCGCTGGTGCTCAACGCGCATGCTCTCTCCCTCTCAGACTCGCCTTACGCAGACTCACCTTATGTAGACACGCACGCATCGCCCTCAACAATGCTCTCTCTTTCTCACGTCACGCATCGCCCTCGAGTGTCGACAACAAGGTATGTTTACCATTTATTGGTTTGTCGATGACAAGGCATCACCATCAATTTCTTCGATTGTTGAATTTTTGTGTTGTCGCTGACTTGCTAGTGATTGACTTGGGTGTTGAAGGTTTATGATTTTGGAGAATTGTGATTGGTGGGGGTTTGGGTGGGGGTGGGGGGATGGGTGAGGGAAGCCAATGGTGAATGATGAAGTGCATTACTGGCCGAAGTCATTAGGGAGGAGGGTCTGATAGGGCTATACAAAGGGTGGGGTGCAAGTTGTTTGAAAGTTATGCCCTCGTCAAGCATCACCTGGGTGTTCTATGATAGGATGATATTACATTGGAAAAATTCCATGTGGCAATCAGAGGTGGCCATATAATTTATATTGCTTTAAGATGTCTAATTGTTGACAAAAATTCTCAATAGGGAGTTTATTTTGGGGGAATTTCACACTTCATACCAAAAAATTGGAAGAGTGTTTTACAGTGGAAGGCTTCTACTTAAATTCTGATTGAGATTCTCTTCTAGCTTGTTGTTGCAAATAAAAGAGCTTGAGAGTACCGATCAGTCTTCGTTGAAGTTTACTGATAGCAAGGTTCTAACTGTTGCGGAAGCTTTGAAGGTATCATACTTGTACGTGGACCTCTGAATTTGTTTTTGATGCATCATCATTTTCTTCAATTTTCTTTAGCTATATTTCTCCCTTTTGATGGGTTTTCCCTATACTTTTGATGATTAAATAGTCAGTATCAAGATCAATTCAGTAGGTGATTCTTGACGTCAAAGTTGGCCCTCCATCATATGAGTGGACTAACAAAGGATATCCTCTCTGTTGTAAGTGCCTAGTGGTTCCTCTATGCCCCTCCCCTCTCTCTCTCTCTCTCTACAACTAGATAGATTGCATATAATTTGCCTTTTGTCAATACCACAATTAGCTGGACTGATGGGGAGTTCATGTCAGCTGTTGTACATATCCTCTGTCCAATTCCAATAAAAATGTGCATCCATTAATGTCAACTTCCGAATTCTATTGCTTCTTTACTATTTAGTCTGGCTTTGAAATAGCCAGAGAATAAGAATGATTTATGTTTTTCGTGTTAATTTTTCAAACATGAACATTTTACACGATACTACTCTACTCAGACGTTTAGTTTTTCTTTTAACAACAATTTTATAATGTCAGATCAGTTTTTTTTTTTTTTACTTTGTGATCCTTGCATACTGAGATAATTATTAAGACTATAAATAAGGATCCAACTATTTTGGAGTTAAAGTAGCAATCAACTCTGGCTTATGGTATCTCGAATGTTAATTCTTTACTGAGCTTAAGGTCTTCTCTTTTATACCTGCTTACCTACTGCTTTTGTTTTGCTTTGCAATCTGTTTTCTCCACTATTCGCCGAGTTTGGAAGAATTGTTGGAAGACAATTCATTTTTAATGCTTGTCATGTAACTTTATTCCATTTTTCAATAGGTCCACTTGTCATTGCTCTCTTCTTTGTTTGGTCTTCCTTCTTGTGCGTTATATTGTGACACACAAAGGTATGCCATTCCATTTTCCTTGATTACTTCGCAACGTGGTCTCAGAGTCAAGCCTATGGCATTTGGTCCTGTCTTTCAAGCAACCGATAATGTTAGATAACTGGATCAACTCTTGGACTCTCTCCCTCTCTCTCTCTGAGTTTCATCTAGGAGAAGTCATTCTATTTTTGTTAATGAAAAGAAATTGTCTATTGCTTTGACTATTATCCCTACATCCCTCTATGGCTATATGTAGGCTCTTGTACAGATTTGGTTTTCTTGGATTTGGAAGTAGCATTAAGACTCTGTAGGCTTTCTTTAAAGATATGTTTTTCTGATGATTACCCTCTCACTCTCTCTTTAGATTTGATTGTTGAACTATGATTGACAAATCGGGAATGGTTTTTGATTTATTTTCTAGTTTCTCTTCTATCTTGCTAGCTTTAGGCTAATGATTAAGATACTTTCTAGTCTCTCTTTGGATTGTCATGCCATAAATTAGTGCTACCTTTCGTCCTTTGTGGAATTCAATACTGTGGCACCGCCATTCTTCATGAATTTGTATTAGGAAACTTGTGATGGCAACTTAATAATTATCATGGCTTAAAAAAAATAAAACATGAGAAGGTAGCAGTTTTGGATGAGTGTATATGATGCTTCTCCCACTGAGCCTTTAGAGAGAAAAACTTCTCTGAATGGCAGGATTTAAGGTTTTTCCATCAAATATGGTTGTTGACAAGCCTGATTGAGTGAATCTAGCTAAATTAAATTGCTTGTAGTCCACTCTTAGCAGTCAACCTTTGTTGGATGATCCTGAATTTTATCTGAATTCAATTATTTCGAGTCCTCTCCTTTTCAGACAACATACCTTCGATTGTACTGTTTCTTCAAATTTAGTTTCAAAATGAAGAAGTCATTGCTTCAAACAACTATGAATTTCTCACTTCATGTTTGTGATGATCATAAGCCAAAACTTTGAGGAATCACTCATTATGTTCTTTCATCTGGTTAAATTTCCTAGAGTGTGTGTTATTCTTCTGTTGTGATGTTGAATACTTTTGAGTTTTCTTGATGGAGATATTAAGTGATATCCCTTTTACCACTTCTAAACTATGTTATCTATCTCCCGAGCTTGGTCATAGAAGGAGGTTTTTAAACTTTCTCAACCAGTAATAAATGAGGGAGTTGAACAATGGGATTCATGTATTGTTGGACAAAAAACCCTTTCCAATCTTTATTTTACTTGATTCAGGTGATCTATTCGAAATTCAAATGTCAATGAAAGTGGACATGGACAAGTCTAATGAAGTTATGAATCCTATAGAGGGGTCAATAGGATACGAAGGTGAAGAAGACCTCGAAGAGGAATCTAACATGAACAAGGTACCTAATGCTTGTCCTTCTAGTAAATGAAAATCTGCAGTATGGCTCCATTTTCGTAAAGGGAAAATTGTGAATGGGAAAACTGATGTGTTTTGCATATATTGTGGGGCCAAGTATTGTTACTCTGCTGATAATGGAACTTCTGCTATGTTGAAACACTTGAGAAAGTGTAACAAGTATCCTCGTAATTTAGATAAGAAGCAAAAGTTTTTTACCGCACGTCGAGTAGATGAGTCTCAAATGAGACCTGGGCATACTAGTACTAGTAGTGGTAGTGGAAATATCTTAACGACATGAAAATTTGATCAGGAATGTCGTAGACAAATGCTTGTTTGAATTATCATAATGGATGAATAACCTTTTTCAATGGTTGAGTGTGTTGGATTTCGTGATTTTGTTCATCAGTTACAGCCTCTCTTCCATCACATCTCACGATTTACCATGGCTAGGGATTGCGTGAAGTTGTATCTTTGTGAAAAGAAAAGTTTAAAAACTTACTTTCACAAGCTTAAGTCTAGGGTTGCACTCACGACCATTCAGAACTTGAACTATTTATGTCTCACCGTACACTTTATTGATAATGATTGGATATTGCACAAAAGAATAATCAATTTTGTGCTAATACCCAGTCACAAGGGTAAGGATATTGGGAAAATGATTGAGAAATGCATCTATGAGTGGGGAATAGAGAAAAAAAGTGTCTACAATCACCGTGGATAATGTTAGTTCAAATGATGTTGCCATTGGTTTGTTGAAAGAAAAATTATCAAGAGATAGGCTATTGATCTTAGATGGAGATGTTTTACATATGAGGTGTACAGCTCAGATATTGAACTTGATCGTGAGAGATGAACTGACCGAGATACGTGATTCTATTGCACGTATTCAAAGCGTGGTTAGGTATGTGAGGAGTTCTCCCATGAGATCTCAAACATTCCAAGATTGCATTAAGAGTGCAAGGATTACTCAAAAGGGTTCAGTGTGTCTTGATGTTGCAATTAGGTGAAACTCCACATATCTCATGTTAGAGACTGCCTTAAAGTTTAGAAAAGCTTTTGAAAGAATGGAAAAAGATGATCATTCTTTCTTAACTGAGCTTGACTATGAAATTCCTAAACATGAAAATTGGGAAAATGCCAAAATTCTTGCAGTATTTATGAAGAAGTTTTATGATGCCACTAACAAGATGTCCGGGACTCTGTATGTCACTTCCAATGATTATTTTAATGAGATTTCTATTTTATATAAAGCTTTGAAAACAAACGGAGAATGTATTGGATCCTAGGGTGAAAGGTATGGGTACAAAGATGAAAGACAAGTTTGACAAATATTATGGGAGTTTCGAAAAAGTAAATATGATGGTATTGATTGTAGTGATATTGGATCCAAGGAAAAAGATGAATTATGTGCGGTATTGTTATAGACTAATCTATGACGATCATGCAAAAGCTGATGAAATGTCCGATAAAGTAAGGATTGCCTTGAAACGTTTGTTTCGTTTTTATGAGAAATCTTATCTTGGTTCTTGTGATAGAAAATTAGGTGGTCAATCTTTGATTGATAGTGGCAGTTGGGATTTTGATGGTTATGAGGAGCATAACAAGGATGACCTTGCTTTGGTAGAGGATTTCACTTCAGAAAAGACATTTAAATCATTTCTACACGAGGAGAAAAAGATGTGTGTGAGCAATTTATCTGAACTTGACAAGTATCTCAAAGATGAATGTGAAGAAAACCGTCATCTTGACCTTTTGATGTAGTGGAAAACTGCTGGCCAAAAGTTTAAAGTCCTCTCATTGATGGCTCGGGATATTTTGGCCATTCTTGTAACAACCGTTGTTTTAGAGTCAACTTTTAGTACATTTGGTCGTGTGCTTGATGGCTTCCAAAGTTCTTTGACTCCTAGAGTGGTAGAAGCATTGATTTGCACTCAAGATTGATTGAGATTGACTACTATGCCAATTAATGTTGAAGAGTGCATTGAAAATGCGGAAAAATTTGAATAGGGTAAGTCGTGAATATATATTTTTATCTTGTAATTATTTTTTATATGTAATAATTAATAAGTGAATGCTTTATTTAATATTTTGTTTTTGTTAGATATGGATGATGTTGACTCCGAGCTTGCTGTCAAATAGAGTTTATAAGTTAAAGTGGAAGAAATATATGTGGTAAGATTTTCCCTTAATTATTTGAGTTTGATTTCTAGTAATTTTAGTTTAAAACTAATGTTCAAGATCATATACATTTTGCAGGAGTATCCAAGTTATAGTTTGCTCTATTTTCACCAACTTGGACTTCTCTTCTTTTGCTGGCTTCTCAATATGTAACATGTTTTTGAGCTAGACTTTTTTTGAATTTTAGAAGGAAGCGAATGCATTAAGTTGGACTTTTTTTATTTTTTGACCCCATATTTTTTTGATGTATAAGGGGTATGGAGTTGCGACCATGGGGTTGAGATGTTAAAGCAATATATGAAGGTTTCTGACCAAATTTGTTTGTATGTTTTTGCTTATACTTCTTAAGGTAATTGTTATATTTTATGGGATAGTCTTTGTTCAGGATAATCTTGTCATATTAGAGTTGTTTGCTCTACTATTATATGGATGATTATGAATAATCTTATCATGATATAGTAGCATGGAACAAAAGGAGATCACACCATATGCATTCGAAAACAGCCGTGTTTCATAGGAACATGAACTAGACATGGAGTGGAGTTTGCTACTACAGTGAGCTACTTGTAAATGATAAGACTAGCGCAAGCTTTCCCTACTGAGAAAGGCTAGTGGACTCTGGACTGTGCACGAGGCTGTGAATGAAATGATTTTTCCAATTGAAACATCCCAAAGATGGGTGCAATCTTAATCCTCGGCCACTTGAGACACAAATTCCAAAAGTAGCTAAGGATCATAACTTTGGAACAGAAACAGCTAAGTTGAAATTGATGTAAGCGTGTAAGTCATTCAGCATGTGAAAAAGGCATTGAGAAACAGGAAATTTTTGTGTGGCCTATCAATACATCTTTTGTTAGATTTTTCCTTTTGAAAGTTTATATCTTGTAAAAGATTTGGCGATTGCAAAGTTACCGATCCCACCGGACCGGATCGGATCAATCGGTCGGTTCGGTTCTCGATTGCAGGATTGGCCGGTCCGGTCCACGGTCCCAATATTTGGGCACCGGTCCTTCCGGTCCATTTCCCGGTTCCACCTTGGAACCGGACCAGACTGGGAACCGATCACCCCTCGTATCAGCAAGTGATTTATCAGCAGTTTGAGAATGCTTTTCCAGAAATTTCATAAATTCCTTAGCGTTGTTAGTCGTAGGAAGAGAAGTCCTTTAAGTTTTTTGCAATTGTCATACGCATGAACATAAAAGCTTAGTCTATTCAATCTTTTCCAAGCTTTATGGAAAGGCTTTTCATCATTATCACTTCTATCAGTAATAGCAACTTGTTTTTCAACTTGAAGTGATAAACTAAGGTCCAAGACACTTAAGTAAAATTGGACTTGATCACTCCAATTAGAGAAATTCATTCCATTAAATAAAGGAATAAATGAAGCGTGCGAATGAAATGAAACATGTATAGATACTGCAAATATGCAAGAAAATACTCATACTTTAATGCTTTGAGAATATTATCTAATCAGATTCAAACTAAACAATATATATACATCACAGTTCTTCTTTGGGCGATCCTATGATATACAAACATATACAAACTATAATGATGCTAAAAACTTATATTTAGTAATTATAAATATATCACATTAAAATTTATTTGCTATCTTTTAATATATAAACAAATTTAACAAGACATATTAATTACCGACTATTATGTTCATGAATTATAAGAATATAATTAAATTTTGGGTTAATCCCTAAGTTCTTATGATAAATAAACTTCAATATACCTATGACGTCAATAAGGATATGTAACATATCAATTTCAATCATAGCATCAATTAATCATGGGTAATTGAATAAAATATCTTACAACATCAAAAAATTCAAAAGACCTTAAGGTTTGGTCACTTTGATGACTAACAAATCATTCATAATATGAATTTTTAGTATTATAAAGCACAAATATTTACCAAATAGCACGCAAGAACAAAACCGTAATTAAAGTATAAGAGCAAAACTATAAAATCATAATTCCATAGGGATAGAACTGTAAATATAACATCCAAGGCAAAATGGTAAATGATAGCAACAACATAAACGTAATTACCCAGTAAACGGGGTAGAACAGTAAATAAATGGCCTAGGGGCAGAAGTGTAATTTTGAAGCAAAAAGGGCATAGCTGTAAATAATGGTCGGACAGGAGGACTATAAATAAGTAGCGAGGGTGTAGGCAGATGCCACGCACACCCTTCAAGTGCCCGTCCAGGCATGTGCAATGCACGCGCCTTAGGAGTCGTGCAGGTGCGTGTTATGCACGTGTTTGTAGTTGCCACTCTGGTGCATGCAGTGATTTCCCTGCAGAGCCGGGCACGTGGATTCCACATGCCTGCAATCGTAATATGCGCGTGGTGTCCACGTGCCTTCTTCCTCGCGTTCATCTATCATTTTTCTTCATTTTTCGCCTTGTTTTTCCTTCTTACATCATTCGAACTTTCTCCAACAAAACCCTACCGAAAACATTTCAATAACAACAACAAATAATAAGAATTAAATCATTCAACAATTATTTATCCATAAATCATAACATTTCAATAAATGGAAAAATTATGAAATCATAAATCATTGCTTTGATACCAACTATTAAAGAAAATATAATTCTTTAATGTGGAAAGTCGAAAATCAATGATTTTTAATCTTCTTGATTTTCACAATAAAATAAATGAAAACATACATTTATCCACAGCGTTATCCTTGAAGATAATTGTTGTGGAAAATTAAGAAAATGCAGTGATCCAATTTCTCTCCCTTAACCCACTTTTTTCCTTAAAGTATTCTATCGATGAAAGAGATGATACACGCTATCTTTCTATTTTTGTTGTTATGGGTGGAGAAAGGACCAGATTTTATTTATACATTCTATTAATAGGTGTGTTCAACCAAAGCACATTTTAACTTCCATAAGAGTCGTATTTTTTCGGAAGAATGGTAACTTCCCTTTTATTTCATTAGAGTCGTAACTCCTCGTAGCCTATATTTATTTTATAGCATTTCAAAAATTATTAAACCATCAATAAATAACATTATGTGGGCCATAATATTTCTTACAGAAGCCTCTCTCTTGACTCCCGATGCTAATGGGTACTACGCTCTCCAATGGGCTGCTCTCAATAATTTTGCCGATGTCATTCAGTACATCATCGAGATATTTTCCTTTCGTCGCTCGCTTCTTCTTCCTTCGCCCTCTTGAAAGATTTTGCTCACCAATTGTGCATTTCTCACCACATAGTCCTGAATTTGGCTGTGCAAAGTGTTAGGGAAATCCCTTATGATGTTTTGAAGATGACAAAATAAATCAAAAGGCTACTAACGTGTTTATTGAGTAACGTAGTGAAAAATGCACAAGCCGCTATGCAGATGATGGAAAGCTTCTGAGTCTGGATAAAGCAGACAAAGAAGCACATAAAGTCTCTGAGTCTAGATGAAGCAAACGGAAGACTCGTACCAGACTGAGATTTAAGTCTGACCGTACCAGACTGAGATTTAAGTCTGACTGTACCAGACTGAGATTTAAGTCTGAACGAACCAGACTGAGATTTTAAGTCTGAACGAACCAGACTAGAAATCTAGGCAAATTCAGAACTTAAGACCATCGGACTTAAGATGAACCTACAGGATAAGATCACCAACAGTCAAGTATTTCACTTACTTTATTTATATTGATTTTGTTGTATCAAATTGATTGGCAGGATCAATCAACGGACAACTTCCAAAGAAGAATAGAACGCTTATGGAAGCCCGGATTCTGATTGTATGGGCGAACAGAATCCAAGGGGATCCAATCTACCTCCAACGGTCAAAAAGACTTGCCTTATAAAGTCTGTCCAGGAAAGGGAAGACGAAACTCTCAAGGAAAGAGCCAACGGTCGAGTGTGGCTTGGAGAGTATATAAGAATAGGATGAGACCTAGGAGACTAGGGTGGATAAATATATTCCAAGGCTGATTCAATTCTTCACTAGTTGTCTGGAAAAGAGCGTAACCGAGTGATCCTAGTGAATTACAAGAAGAGTGACTTTGTGAGACATATCATCACCAAGTGCTAACACTCGAGAGTGTGTAATCACCGTTGATCATATAGTGAAATACAGCCTATTGGCTAATCGCCTGGAGAGTGGACGTAGGCTTGTCTAAAGCCGAACCACTATAAACTGTGTTTGCAATCTTCTCTACTCTCTCTATTTAATTTATGTTTGTTGATTGCAATAGTTTGTTATTACGTACGCATAAAATTCCTATACACCTATTCACCCCCCCTCTAGGTGTTAATACTAGTTCCAACACAAAGTTGTTGCTAGAAGCATATGTTTCCTACTTGTTTGTCTTAATGTACTAATTGTTTTTGTTCCCTATGTTTTGTCGGTGTTGGATGATGATTGTTTTTAAAATGGCCATTGAAGAATGGGGGTAATGTGAATGTGAGCAGATTGCACTGCATTGGGCCGCTATTCGTATGTGACATCTTAAATTTTCGACATCTTTTGGATTATATGTGAATTTAATCCAAAGTCGATTGTCAAGCTTTCCATGATGTCAAGATGAAGTTGTTGTATTTTGCAAATTTCAAGGACGAAATTTTTATAAAGAGAAAGAGTTGTGAGGTCTTGAATTTTCGACCTCTTTTGATATATGTGAATTTAATCCAAACTTGATTATCAAATTTTTCGAGACGTCAGAATGAAATTGTTGTATTTTTGCCTTATTAATTCTCAAATTTTTGGCTCACTTGGGAATGTCAGAAAGAGGATCGATGGGTTTAAATTCAAACCGAGACGTTCCCACTTCAAATTTTTGATCTAAGGACATTTCGAGAAAATTTGGTCCAAAATTTAAAGAAAAGACCAAAATGCCTATTCCCTTTTCCCTCTCCTCTCTCCTTTTTCCCTTTCTTTTCTCTTCTCCGTCTTTCTTTTCTTCCCCCGCCGGGGGGGGGGGGGGGGGGGGCACTTGCCCCTAGGTCAACACTGGACCGGCCCAACCCTGCTGGTCCCGGTCCGGTTCTCAGGGAGACTGGGTTGGTCCTTGGTCTTGGGAGTTTAGGGTCGGTCCAACCCGGACCAACCCTGTATATATATATATATTATCTAAAATATTTTTTTCGCATGGCCTAACCCATTTTTCCTTTTTCTTTCTTCTCAGCCCGGCCCGCTCCATTTTCTTCTTCCTCCTTTCTTTCTCCCGTGTAGAACATCACATCACCTACAGAAGAAGACTAAAAACTTGAAGTGCACGTCAAAGGCAGAGGGATCAGAGCAGAGGCTGCAGAAAATTGGGGAGGGGGTGGGTTAGGTCGGTGAAGCAGAGGAGAGAGGGGAACAAACGGGAAAAAAAAAACAGGAGAAAGAGGAGCTTGAGGGGAGAGTTTTGCGGGATTTTCTTGGAAGAACGTAGAGAGAAAAGTGAGACTACTGAGACCTCCTCTGGCTTCATGGCTTGACGCACGGAAAAAAAAAAACAGAGAAGAAGAGGGTGTTGTTCTTCTTCGACACACCTCTCGCGCTTGCAACTCTAGCCACACTGCGTCCAATGCTATCTCGATGAGCTGCTGCTACGACAAGCCGCTGCCGTTGCCCTCGACACTATCCTTGCTACTCGCCGTCCTTGACGCTGTATCCAGGCCTCCCAAAGACGAGCTGCTCCTATTCCCTGCTGCCCCAACCAGGACTTGCTACTTCGACAACCTGCTGCCATCCAAACCTTCAACAGCAGCCGCTGTTCTTGCTTCATCGCGACTTGAGCTGAGGTTGGTTTCTCTTCTTTCTACCCAAACACCTTGTTTTTGCGAGGTGTCGGGCCGAAGCTCGCGGCTGACCAGTTCACGCGAGCTTCGGCCTCGCCGGTTCCCCATCGAGCTTTGCTGTGTTCTGGTTTGCTTTGTCGAGAGTCTGGTCTCGAGTTCAAGTCCGGTTGAACCGACAATCGCTCTTTTCCATAGCGCACATTAGGTGTTTGATATAATGCTTAGACTAGATCTGAAAAATTTTGTTGGGAATATCCGTCCTCGACGTGGCTGCTGTGTCTATAGCTGTGGCTGCCTCATTCTTTGATCAAGTCGACATGGGGGGAAGCATTTTTGCGAAGTCATTTTCGGCTAGAAGAGGTGTCAGGGCTGAGGTTTGTCATTTTTGCCAGCTTTTTTAAATATTTTCCTTTTTAGGGAATGCAAAAAATGAAACAAAAAAAATTATTAGTCAGTCCCGGGTTAACCCTGGAACCAGACTGAATCCATTGGGTCGGTCTGGTCCTTGGTCCTAGGCTCAATAGGGTCGGTCCTCGATCCTAAAATTTGAGGACCAACATTGTGCGGGTTGGTCTTAGGGTTAAGGGGTGGCCCGGCCTAACCCGGACCATGATCACCCCTACTTGCCCCCATCTTTTCCCCTTGTCTTTTCTCTCTTTTTGACTTTTTCTCACACCTCTCTCCCCCGCCCCAACCTTTTCTTCTTCCTCTTTTTCTTCTTTTCTTCCACCTGCTGTTGCTCGCTGTTTGGCTGCGGCCTTTTGCTTTGCCGCCGGTCCGTCGATAGCCACCACCCAACCATCTCAAGTTCGCCCAGCCGCCGGAGCTACCTCTCGTCGCTGCCAAGCCACCGTGACTGTCTTCTGTTGCGAACAGCCGTGCCTCCACTTGAAACTAGCACCCTCCGCCCCGCTATTGCTGCCACTCTCTACATCAGCTCGCCACTAGTTAGTTACCCATCCTTGCTATCACCGCCACCCTCCAGCAACAACCAGCCGCCTATCGGACCTTCTCGCTCTCGGGTTCCCTTGGACATAACCCACTAGCCACCTCAGTCGCAAGATCCGCTCCCTCCTCCCTCTTTTTGTTATGAGATAGGACCGAACGGCCACTACCGTTGGCCAGCCACCACTCAGCCACCTCAGCCATCCTCCATCCAATCGTCGGCGCCCATCCTAGTAGCCCGACCCGCTGCTGCATGCCTCCCTCTTTTGCAGGTCACCTTGGCTAAACCTCCTTGGCTGAGATTCGGCACCGTGCTGCCTCGTCTCAATGCACCGGAAGTATCCATGCATCCACCTCGCCGACTGCACCACCATCATCACTAAACAGTGGGTTATAATGCTAATCCCTGATTAGTGCGCTAATCTCTTTTAGAATTAGATTAGTTTAGGACTAATAGGGATTAGGTAATTAATTATGGTTAATTAATTTTGATGATGATTAATTCGATTAATATTGCTTAGTGTTAATTAATCATAATCTAATCACAATTTTTGCTAACTAAGGATTAAGCTTAATCTAAATAAATAAATTATTTAATTATTTTAGTGATAAGAAATTATTATTTATAATAATTAATTACCATTAATTATTTCCGGTGTTAGTTATTTATCTTTAATAATAACTATTTATGAGAAATTTCCGTTCGTTGGTTAATTATTTATTTTAGAATTAATCACTATGGAATTTGACGTACGTGAATAGTGGACCGTGGGATCTTTGCTGTGAGGTAATTTATGGATATTATTTGGGACACTAGTTGCATTATATGTAGATTTTATGAATGTCCCTTGTGAATCGTACTATGAGTGTCTCAAGAATTAAATTGATTAAATAATATGAGGTGTTTGGATGATCATGTAATGCCCTAATGTGTATTTATGTGGGGAGGTGGTTGATGTGCTAATATAATCACGTAAATGAGAAACGCGATTAATGGATTTCGGATACTCGATGAATTTCGAGGAAATCGGATACCCGATAGATTTTGGGGAAACGTTACTAATGGATTTCAGATACTTGATGGATTTCAGGAACAACATTACTGATAGATTTCGGATATCCGATGGATTTTGGGGAAATGTGACCGATAGATTTCGGATACCCGATGGATTTCAAGAAAATGCAACCAATGGATCTCGGATACCTAATGGATTCCGAATACCTGATGGATTTTGGGAAAGCGTTATTGATAGATTTCGGGTATGCCTTAAATGGCCGTGATCATAGCCTCGATGGATTTCGGGTTTGGCACTAAGTGGACACAATAATCCAGATACGTATGGAGGCTTTGAGCATGTAGTTAATAATTAATATGTGTCCTAAATGATTGAATACATTTGCTACATGCTGATTGTTGGTATGGCCTTATGTGGGAATTGAACATGTGAAATGTTGGGTGTCACAAGAAAAAGGTAGAGCCATGATGCATGTTTACGTGGAGACATGTATAATTAAAACACGCCTAACTATTATGTGCGTGCGATGTATATGTGGTGTTCCGATTATGTGATTATCTTTTTGCCTTATGTATGGCATGTGTGATTGGTATTGCACAAAGTATGTGCACCCACGAGGTAAGGGTGCTTGTGAAACGATTTAACTATTGGTTGTTGAAGGGTGCCTATGAAACGGCTTAACTACTGATTGTCCATTGTCGCAACTTATTTTTTCCTCATCCCGAGGGGAAAAGAAATCTAAATATATATAAGTTTAGGGGTATTGTCCAAAGGGTGGGTCTAAGACCCTCATTAGATATAGACTCTCCTAAGCTCAACACCGCGTGACATTAGGTGTTCATAAAGATCTTCTAATGATGAGTCACCACTAGCCTATTGGGGTCAGCTAGAAACCAAATGAGGCATGGGAATATGCCTCACTTTCTACGCAATCAAAAAATCTAGGGTTGAGACTTAATTACACTAATTAATCAATTAGTGCCCTTTCGGTACATAATCTTGTTCACTTGAAAAAGACTTTTGTCAGGCAGTTTGGATTGATTTTAAATTTACCCACTAACATATGAGGTGATCATGCAGGTTCGCAATCATCAAAGTAACAATTAGCAACTAAAGGAAACATTAAATAAATTGCAGGAAAAAATAAGCACTTAGCATTAAGAGATAAATAAATGACAATCCTAATTAGACTAAGGGGGAACTATAATCATCATATCGTAAGCATGCAATCAAGGAAAATTATATCCGAGGATAATTAAAACCTTAAGATAAAGTCGCGAGGGCTTATTCAATTTTAAATACAATCTTACACTGATGATTTTCCCACACCTTTAAGAGAAGACTGTCCAATAATTATTTTAAATTTTTTTAGGGAACTCTAAAACAAACTTGGAATTTTTGGGAATTTTGAATTTTTTAATATTTTAATATTTTCGAATTTTTTTAAAAAAATTTGTTGAAAATTTTTATAAATTTTCAGGTTTTTTGAATTTTCCATGGATTTTCTGAAATTTCAAAATTTCAATGATTTTTAATATTTTTTTTATGATTTTATGATTTTATGAATTTATGATTTTTTTTTTACTTTTTTTTTTTGTAAGAAAAACAATTCGGATCGGGTCAGGAAACCCGGCCCTACTAAATCAACTCGGACCTTGTCGGTCTGGGTTGGACTAAAAGGGACCGGGCCAGCCCCAAGCCCACTAAGGATTAACCAATGGTCCATGAATTTTTTTATAAAAAAAACCCAATTTTGATTTCTAAGGCACCCACCTGAAAGGCTGCTTCGTTCACCTCCTCCATCGTAATGGATGAAATCAAATCCACGTTCATTTCATCTCGAACTATGCCAGGGCACTGTTCAATGACTGGACCAAAACATTTAGGGCCCACCAGTTACATTGGCAAAATTCAATGCAAAGCACAGCATGGCTTCACTATGATTAAATATCCCACCATCTACTTAAATTTGCTTGCATAGCCTAAACATGATTTTTAAATGTGATGGCATAGGATTATTTTTGGGTTTTTGTTTTTTTAATAAAAATTAAACTACACGTGATGCATGATATGCAATAGTAGTCCTAAATTATGACCATATGACTTATTTATCAAGGCATGCAATATGCAATCTACAGAACTAATTCTTATGACAAGTAAAATTAACATGAACTATTCTAACGTGACATGTAATTTAGAGCAATCACTATATGGCATGTAAATTGTGACATGGAATTGATGATGTGGCATATGACAACATGGAATTGATGCAACTAATCCTATATGATATATGCATGTTATTTTTGTAATTTTATTTTAAAATTAAATTAAGAAATTATCTAAAACGTACGATAACCTAATTTTAAACTAGTAAACAATTTAGATTAAATCATATTTTAAATTAGAAAATTTCCGAAATTACTACATAACCATATGTATGTAATTCTAAACTAAGAAACTAAACTATGCTAATATGAAATACAATTTTTTTTTTTTGTATTTCCAAAAGAGGAAAATTGCTTGATTAAAGACATGCAATATTAAGCCAATAAAATCGAATATTCGCTACAATCCAAAAGAGGAAATCAAAATAATATAAGCTCAAATTCTAGATTAGAGTTTTTCAATACGGGAAAATTTCCTAATTGGAGCGTGCCTGGAATCTTAAAACAATTCAAAGTAAGAGACAAAAGTTGTAGAAAGGCAATTGAATATTTTAATTATATATAATTTGAACAATTACCTAAATTGGAAAACTGGCATCTAACGAGAGACCGGCGACCAAGAGGTATGATGGTTGAGCAAGCTACAAAAAATCGCCGGCATGAGCAACACCGACGAGACCGAACTTCCAGCGAGCTTCTCTGACGCTTGCCGGTTCGTTGCTGGAATAAAGCAGAGATAGCGGGAACTGCGTGGCCCGGCAATGCACATGCACCCAGCAAGAGTGAAGGAGATTACTCCTTTTGACATACCTTCTTTTTCACGCGCTCTCTCTGCTTTTTACAGTGCCTGAAGCGAAGGTCTGAATCCCCCCCCCCCGGCCCCCAACTATACAAAAAAAAAAAAAACAAATGTGGATGTATAGAACCCACTCAGGCACTCACCGACTTCTCCTTCTCCTTCGTATACTTTCCTTATTTCCTTCATCCAATATTTTCCTCTTTGCTTTACAGAATCTTTTATTTTGGCCGTATATCTCAATTCTCAAGTGTGCAGAACGTGAGTCTATTAATATATGAGAGTTTACAAAAATAAATCCACTTTCCTTATATGGAGACAATATTCGATGCCTTCAATCATGTGAATATTTCCTCTTCTTTTTTCCAAAAAAAAAAATTGTTTCTTTGACCAAGCACAAGACCTGTCCCGCGCTCAGACTCCTTTCCTTTTGTCAAATACTATTTTCCTTTTGCTTACATGTTTCCGATTGAAGCTAATTATCTTCCATTTCTTGCCGTGAACAAAGCCTCATAATATTCTCTTCTTTCTTGCTGAGATGGTCCCTGAAAACCAAAAATTCCTTTCTTTTGATATATTTTGTGAATCATTGATTCTCTTAATTTTGAATCACATGTGCTTTGCACAAGAGAGACAAATGGGCTTGCCAAACTTCATGCTCTCACGGGCTTAGTCCATATAATATAACTAAGCTTAGGGTCTTGTTGCTTAGACCCATCCGGTGCCAATCCAATTAAGATGCGTCTTATGTGGGCTTAATGCTAACAAATTAAAATGTTCCTACTATGCAAATTAAAGGCATTTTTGTTTAGGGTCCAGGGTTGATCTCTAATTTTTTTCTATGCAATGTATAACTATAAATAGGTCTCTAAAATTTAGATGTCAACATCGGCTCCAAACTTTCAAGCGGCATTCTTGAACCTATCCGCCAACCACGAGAAGTTTTGGGTGCATAATTGAATTCAATTCATTTAAGCTCATAATGTCTCTCACAAAAGACCTATTGGAGTCAAGGATTGGGATGCGTTAGGCTCGCATGCACCTTAATCAAATAATCTTTGACAATTTTAATGCCTTGTTTTTTCTTTTCCCTTTCCTAAAATAGATGGATAAAATGATGAACATGTTAACATATTATTTTCAATGGTCCAACTCAGCATATATTGATCCACATCTTCAAATAACATTTGATTTATGTTTGACCAAGGAGGAATTCCATTGATCATTTACCAGAGTTTAAGAATCACATTAAACAAATTAGAAGTTCAGGGATGACATTACCTATTGGGTCAAAATTCAAAGGCTATTGATATGAGGGACATTTCGGGGTAGAATTCATTGCTTATTCTTTTGAGACCACATAAATGGTTAGAAATGAAACCGAAGAAGATGCAGTTTGTACATTACTGTTCGCAAAAAGCAAATGCAGAGGAGGATGATCCTCGTTCTAATATAAGTTCATATTGATTTCGTTCAATTACACATCTAAAAAGGTTCAAAGGTAAATTATTCTTAGAAAATTGTTGCAAATTAGTGATAAGTAAAAGATAGGCGAATTACCAAAAAAATCCTAAATCTATTGCAATTATACAAATTCGGTCTTAAACTTTATTTTTACCAATTATGCCTAATAGATCATCCTGCCAAATTTGGCCAAACGGTGTTAATGTGGACGCCGGCTGTCCGGCGAATGTTGACATGGACAATTTTTTTTAATAATTTTTATGTTTTTCAATTTTTCATTATTTTCTTTTCTCTTTTTTCCCACCTCTTTCATCTTCCTTTGGCCAATTGCTACCAACCAAAGGCAAGGGCTAGCGAGGTCAACCTCACCAGCCAATAATGAGGCTTGCCCTCGTCGTCACTGGGCGAGACCTTGCCAGATTTGGTGAGGGCCACCCTCATTGGCCACTAGTGAGGCTCACCTCACCGGGCCTTGCCTCTAGTCAAGGTTGCCTAGCTAGAAAAAGAAGGAAGAAGGAAAAAAAAAATAGAAAGAAAAAAAAAGGAAAAAGGAAAATATAATAAAAAATTATTTAAAAATTGTTCATGTTAACGTCCTCATGTTAGTATCTGCCAGCCAAATTTGCTGGATAAAATAAATTAGCATAATTGCAAAAGGTTTAGGACTGAATTGGTAAAAACAAGTTTATGATTAAATTGACATAATTATAATAGGTTTATGACTTTTCTGGTAATGTTCCTCAAAAGATATAATAGTGCCAAAAGAACTTGGGATAAATTACAACCAGTTGCTACATATTATGGTTAACACTATCCACGAGCACTTGCTAGCCCAATTCTAAGAAAATAAGAACACAAACATCCTCCTCTTGAAGAAGATCGGATGATTACCATTTCGCATAGGAACACATTGATCGATGAACCCAATCCATCCAAAGGCTCCAATGCATTTACGGTCCTGATATATCCAGTACATGCGAGCATCAATTGGTTTGGTACCATTTGAAGAGGTTTGATTCAGTTGATGATTTAGGGAGGTTGGCGTTGGCCCTAAGTTAGGTTTTGTACCTTGACGACTACTTGAAATCAAAGCATTATCAATGGAATTTGAACTCTAGAGCTCATGTTTGGGGAGACATTAACAGTGCCATTTTTGTTCCACTATCTTGTCCAATTGAGCCAAGTTGTGGTGAGAAAAACACATGTTGGGGTGAAAAATTCACTTGGCTTTGGCATTTGTCCATGATGATGAGCACTGAACCTTTCAAAACAATGAAGGAACAAAAAATTTGGAAATTGCTATAAATGCAATTTAAAGTGGTGGGTTAAAGAACTAATTAATTGCAGAAATCGCAAGATTTTAGCACGCACATATTCGATTACAACTACTCACGGATTGACTTTATGGCTAATTATTTTTCTTACTTTGCCAAGTGGCTTGTACTTGGAAGAGTGTACGTTTATTTATCATATTTTGTATTTAACTCCAATATTAAAATTACGCAACCACCGAGGCTCCAGTGAAAACGCTTCCCATATTGGAAGAGGGAGATGGGAGTTTTGAATCCCTATCTTCTCAAGGGGGTTGAGGTGATGATATTTAATTTCAAATGTGGGTTTCGACTTTCATATCTTGCAGAGAAGCTAGGTAAAACACATAAAAAGAAAACGGTGAGAAAAGAGATAGGATGAGTTACATTGAAAAGGCTGTCACACCTAATTTACATATCTTATCAATTTATATCACAACATAAATAAAATATAAAAAAACTATAGCTAGTTTTATAATTTTGGGTTAAGAATGTAGGTAATTCTTGATTACAAAAAAGTTGAAGTTTGACATAAGATATGCTGGTAAAACATGTTAACACTCCTTTATTTAGCGATTAATTAGTTCTTGTCCTATTTCTTAGAATTTACAGAGTGAGTAGAGACTTTATTTGAAGAAATAACAACATTAAAGATTGATTGTGGGAGTATATGTTCTCAAAAGTAAAGAAAGAAAGCCGTCTTAATCCATCCAGATACTTCACAACATTATCTCTTCAGATGGATTTGCATGGTCCATGGACCGGATTATTAGTGTTATAATATTTAAATAATAAATCATGCATTCATATAATACTCATATTTTTAGAATAATTGATAATGATCTCACAAAACTCACATGGTATGAAATTAATTCATCAAATTGATGATAAAATACACAGCCATTCCAATGGATTTATATGTTTTGGATCTATTTACTTACTTTTGAGGGACATTTTAATGTTCATTTTCAAAATTATAGTGGTCAAAAAAGTAGTTCCTACTATTCAATATCTCTATAGGGAAAAGAAGTATTAAAAACGATTTCAGAATTGGAGTTCCTAAGTTCAAATATTTTAGGCCTTTATTTGCCTTCCCAATTGCATATTTTCATAACTGTTGAATTATGCTCTAGTGGCCATCCTTTTCACATGGAAATGGGGAGGTAGGGATTCAAATCCTCACTCAAAGTGGTTGGAGTAGGGACAAGTTAGTTTTAAGTGTAGGTTTCGACTCCTACACCCTACAAAAAGGCAAAGCAAAAGTCTAAGAATGAGTGTTAGACTAGCCCTATGGTAAAACTGACCAAAAATGTTGGTGAAGACAGAGCCCCATATACATGCTTTAGCACTTGAGTGTTTAAGCAGCTTTCAACTTATTATCATAATGTCACATTTCTACTTTGAAGGGCCAAGATCCAAGATCGCCCCTTGTTCTTGATATTGTTTTCTCAAATCAAATCGAGTCATTTGGATAAATCCAAAACCTTATTCTCTTGCTCAAAATCATCCAAAGTAGTGGAGAAGCTAGAGAGGTTTATCAGCTCGTGCAAACAACACGGAAATAAATGCTAATTAAAAATTGAGTTGATGACAATGCTGTTGCTGCTGCCGCTACAGAAGGGAAGTCGTCAGTTCCCTCGCTCAGAAAATCTTCGAGAGCAAACCACGGTGAGCAGCAAAGAAGCGAGCGAACACGAGTGACTCCGCTGCCATTAGCTGGATGAGGATGTTGAGTGGTGGGCCTGAAGTGTCCTTCCGTGGATCGCCAATGGTCTCTCCACTTTCGGCAGTTCTGAGAAGTTCTCCTCGGCAATGTTTCTTCGCATACTCCAAAGCACCAGCCTGAAAGCAAATTCAAGATATTAAGGGAAAAAATATGTTAGGTCAGAAAAGTTTTCTTAGCCTGTTTCTGAACCAACACAGCGAGTGTAATGGACAAGAGCTACTTTCGAGCAGTTGGAGCAGCTGCATACCGCAATGTGCTCATTTGCTCTGTTCAATGCTCCGTTAGCGTTGGATGCCGAATTGGCAATCTGTTCAAAACCAAGCCCAACGGATAATATTCATCAGGAAAATACTACAATCAAATGAGAAAACCGATATGAAGCTGCCACATAGGCATGGATATGATGGTAAGACCAACCTACACATATTTTGTCCAACAATGTTGAAACTACAATATCTTAACCCAGTTTAACAAGCATTCTTTCTAGAGACATACGTTGAGCAACGCAAGGAACCGAACTAGATAGACATCGATTACTTTGGCAAAGATTACCCAAAGAACGGAAGAGAAAGAGCCAGCCAAAACACCAGTCACAGTCTCCGCACCGAAGAGGGTCCCGAGGAAAACTGGTGCAAACATGACAAGAGCACCAGGAAGAATCAACCCTCTTAACAATTCAACAGTTGAAATTGTGATGTATCTAGCACATTCAGGTGCATTATGAGACCTTGCGTCGTGAACCTCGTGAGTCATCTTCAATCCTGAACGTCCCACACTTTTCATGGTCATAGCAGAGAAAAAGTAAGGAAGCATGTAGCCCACGATAGGACCGATCAAGACCATCGGTGTCTGGAAATCAACACGAGAAATTGCTGCGCGACTCACAAATGCACCAAACAGAGCGATAGACACCAAAGCGGTTGATTCAATGGCGAATCCCTACATACCAGATAAGAAACGGAAAAAGGTCCATCTAATATTAGAATTAAACAACAGGAAAGTAGAATTTGCCGATACGGCTAATATTGAGAATGATAGATGAAAGGCAGCACCTAAAGCAAAGAAAGGTGATTTTAGCTAAACATCATGCCACACCGGCAAGAATCCAAAAAGACTTGCATAACTAACATATTATTTGGTCATTTATGGTGAAAAAGAAAATAACTGGACAATTTGCACAATTTCTGGATGACATGAATGTAATCTCATGATTAGTTCTACGCAGAGACACCCCTTCCTCTCATATGTTATGGATTTAAAAAAAAAAAAAAAAAGCTACTAAAAGGACAACAGGACAGTGTCGATACTATATTCACATGCATGGATTGCTTGTACCTTTCCAGTGTCAGCTGGAGGATTGCCAGCAGGGCCGAAGGCTTTATAGCGAGCCATATTAGTAATACGTGTAACATAGTGGCTGATGGGAGCGTGGGCATCTATGGCCAGCCGAGTGGCAATGGTACTTAGCATCCCAAGGGCAGCCACAGCAATTCCATATGTGGCAGCAAAACTGAAACTCACAGAAATGCTGAAGTCGGCATAAATTGGGATAACGACAGAAGTAAGGAGAGCGCAGACAGAGGCAAGGGGAACGCCAGCTTTGGTAACAAGTTCTCGGATATAGCTGCAGAAATAAGGAGCATTACGTAGTCAGCACATTACCATCAACAGTCGTAAAAATTCACATCATTCATCTACTTTAGCAATTTTAACACCTGATGCAATCGTTGGTGTGAAATTCAGGGAAAAACCCAATAATTGGACCAGCCCAAAGACCAACAACGACACACAAGACCAGCTGCCTGCAAGATCATATCCATAGTTAACGGCTGCATTTACTCAATGTATTGACTTAATCCTGTAAAAGTCCGCTGACATTAAAGCATTTCACATGACCAACAATGAAAAAAAGCAGCTTTTAGGATCAGAAAGAGAAAAGTATCATCAAAGAGTTTACCGGTTCTTCACAACTTTCTCCGACCCAAAGTTGTCTATTTTAAACGACAGGGGCAGAGCAATACTGCTAACAGTAGCAATTCCGACAGTCATTAGAATTGCAGAAATAATAAGTTGCTGCTTCTTCAATGGCTTGATTTCCCCCACGAGAGTTGTGATCAAGCAAACAAGAATACCCATAGAGCTGATAAGCAGGGGATAACACATAGCAGTGAAAGTGTGATCGATTCCGAAAGAAGAGATGGAAGCAACAACAAGGGCTGCGCAGGATGATTCGGCAGAAGAGCAAAACAGATCAGTCCCCATACCAGCAATATCCCCAACAATATCACCGACATTATAAGGAATCACCTGAATTATTAAAGTCAACCTCATTTATGACTCAAAGTGAATGACATGCTTAGGAGATAGAGCTACAGTAAGAGATTACATACACTTAAGTTTCGATCTTCTAGGTAATGTGGCCAATTTCTGTTAACCAGATCAACATAAACATCAACAGCCTTGGCATAAATTCCACCACCGGCTCTTCCAAAGAAAGCTATGGAAGATGCACCAAGAGCATAACCAGTAATAACCTCAGAAAGAACTTCCCATTCGTTGCCATAATAGCACTCGAACAGCTTGATAGCACTATAGAGCCCAAGAAGACCGATAGCAGCAAGAAGAAATCCCATTGCTGCACTAGACCTGAAAGCAGCATTGAAAGAGCCATCTCTATCCATTAAGGCAGTCCTTGCATTGGCACGGATAGCAATTTTTATGCCAAGGATACCAGAGAGGACTGAAGTTAAAGCACCAAGTAGGAATGAAACGGCAATGGCAAGAGCAGGCCTGCACATGTTTGGAGGGTAAAAAGTGCAAGGCTGGCTTTGGGTGCTGAATCTCTCAACATAGCCAAGGAAGAGGAAGATTAGAATCGCATAAATAACCATTAAAAATCCAACACACAGGTACTCCTTGACCAGAAAAACGTTCACACCTGTCACAATCACCAACGATATCTTAGGCTCTCTATCAAGCAAATAAAGCAACAATCTGATTCTTGACATTCTACTTTGTGTAACAAAAAAAGGTATAATTCTCTTAAATCCAGTTACTTCATTCTGTTGCCTAGTTTTGTTCAGCCTAGCTCCAAGAAATAGGAAAGCCTAACCTACAGCGCCTCCAAAAGAGTAACTTAAAGATGATATGGTGTCTATCACAATTAACCTTTGGCAAGCTGGACAATGCAAGTGTCAAAACCCACCAGCGGAAGAGTGAACAGGAACATAATTAGTAGGACAAGATGGGGAGAAGGGATGGAAGAAAGTACCCAGTTCTGCAAAGTACTCAATGAAATACAAAGAACTGAAAATTAACTACAACGTCCCAAAACCCAGAATATCATTGTAAACACATCTAAACATTACTTTAAACTGATAGCATTACAAACAAAGAAACTAGAAACAGATTACCAACTACATAGTTAACAGTAGGTTAGAACCAAAGATTAAGCTGAGAGTATGGAAAAACATCAGAACTAAAGTTAGAACTGAACTTATATGTTAGAACTAGAAGAGGAGAAGGGCAAACTAGCTACCGGCAAAAATGATAGGAACTCACAAAAGAAATCAATAATAATAATTTCACAATAGAATTGACAATGCTCTAGTTGAAAGACTATTCAAATCAGAATATAAGGAATATGTAAGGACATTTGGTTAGGAGAAGCAAGAATATAGCACCAAAGAGAACCTTAGAGAAATATAAGAACAGTTCGTTACCTATGTATTCTTAATTAATCTTATAGAATTATTGTTTCGTCACAAGTATGAATGAATCAAGAATGACAATCTCATACGAATAAGAAATGTCTTGCATCAAATTACATAGTATGATGATAAAACCCTTGAAACTCTTTCATTGACGAAGTGAAAAAATGCTTTAGAATTGAAGGTTGTGCAGCCTCAGCAAATTCACCTTTTAAATACAATGTGCTTCTACTAAAGCAATTACGTATAAAAGTTGCTATCCTAACTTTAATTAACTTGGCGTTGTGTCATCAGTTGCATATACCAAGCTTCCTATAACTAATGCAAAACAGCTGGAAGAAAGACGTTAAACTTAGGTTCTGTTTGGTTTGAAGATAACTTGACATTTTTATAATCTATGCTCAAATAAGTCATTTATCCAAAAATGACAATATTTTATAATTTCGGCTTAAATTTGAAATGAACCGAAAATTATTTTCCATCATTTATAAATGAAAATTTGCTTTTGTTTTTCTGGAAAGAAAAATGCACTAGTCGTGTGATATAATGGCTGCATGTGCTATATCATCAAATTTTAAATATAGCTTTATCAAATTAAATTCTTTAATTTTAATACTATTGTAAACTGTTAACAACTAATTTTTTCTCTTATGAAACCCGGCCTCGAGTGATTAGGCCTAAGGCCCAACCTTGGGATACTTGGGCTCGAGCCTTGAGGTCCTCAACCTTGCCATAGGCGACCTCGGCTTGGTAGTCGAACTCTCGTGACTTGGACGTGATTTTCAAAGACCCAGGCATGATGCCAAGGTCTTGGCCTCGGCTTTGAGGGTCTTGTGCCCCACCATCAGGAACCTAGACTCGATTTTGAGGATCATGCCTCAAGCGTTGGGGATGCAACCTAGTCGACGTGGTGCCGATTGCAGGAGTTGGGATTTCTCGGGCTCGGCCACTTTAAACTTGAGCACAGTCATTAGGGACGTAGAACTGGCCTTGATGCACTTGAGCCTAACTGCTGATGACTCAAGTGCGGGAACCACGATGCCAAGAGAGATAGTTAAAAACTAGTAACTTATTGGGAAAAAGAGCCTTCGAGAATGACAAACTGGCCCCCTTACTCCATAGGAGACTCAAAAACTATCCTTGTGAATTGAACTAGTAGAATAACTAAGTAGGTGCTTGCTAGGAATAACTAAAATAGAAGAATATGTTTGTTATGATGTTAAGGAATAAATGAAAATTCCTCTTAAGAGAGAGATTATGTGAAAGGCTATAACCGTCAAGTCAAATCCTTAAGGATGGGGAGAGGAAAAGTAGGACTTTCAAACTTTCTCACGGGAGGTTTGTAGAACAGTTGTTTTAGTTGTCCGGCATGGCTCTTTTGACCCGACTTGACGTAGATCATGGATTGGATGTCTTATTTTATAATAAATGAGAGGAAGACTTGTCGATTTATCAACGAGAAGAAAAAGAAAAAGAATTCTGGAAGCGAATGAGGATGGAGCGGAGGAAAAAGGGCGGGAGGATGGTGCGCTTAATTGAAGCTCTAAGCTTGTTAAAGTTTTTTGATCTCACGTGACATGAAATAACATAAAACTTAGCTCAGAAAAACGTTTTCCTCTTAACAGATAGGAGAAATCTTTTCTTGATTTTAAAAGGAAAATTGCATCTGATATTGTTCAAAATTCACTATGAGATTAATAGTTTATTATGAATAAAAATTATAACAAATAATTAAAAATTATTTTGAGGCATATTCCTTCAAGGATTTATGACTCGCAATATGTTATTACTCTCATAGTAGCTCAAAGATTATTATGCTACCAAAACCCTTTTAAGAACAAATACTTTCTTTGATTGGAAATGCTTTTTTCAACTGACTTATTATTTTGATCGTTCCAAATATTGGAAATTTTAGAAAATATTTTTCATAGAATTTTTTGGGAAAATTACAAAAAATGTCCTAAATCTATTCGATCTTAAACATATTTTTTTGGCCAATTGAATTTTAAGCCTTTTGCAATTATACCAGTTTAGTCCATTTGGCCAAATTGGGCTGATCGGCATTGACATAGATGCTAGCAGATAATTTTTTAATAATTTTTTATTTTTTTCAAAATTTTTATTAACTCTTTATCTTGTTTTCTTTTTCCTTTTTTTTTCTCTCTTTTTTTTTTCTCATTCATTGTTCGTCCTATGGCTTCGGCAACCGGGCAGTTATTAAAAAATTGTCCGCCCGACGTCGGCCGGCATCCATGTCAATGCCGATCATTCAATTTGACTAGATGGACAAAATTAGCACAATTGCAAAATGTTTAAAATTTACTTGATAAAAAAAAATTTAGGATTGAATCATCACAATTATAATAAATTTAGGACTTATTTGATAATTTTCTCCAAATTCTTTTCAATGACACGAGCGCACCCGTAGCCCATCATCAAATGTAACCTGTCTTACAGGTGTACATGCACCCAAATGCAATGCCTAGTTTGACTTATTAACCAGATCAGGAGCTAATAAATCAATTAATCCTCTAAAACATGTAATGGTTCGTAATCCCCAGACATTAATCAAATACACTTTCAAAACAGATATATTATGAACATTCTTGTCGTGTAATGCCATAAAAGAAAGTGCCTCTCGGTCCCATGAGAGCCTGCAGCTGAGTTGGTGAGTAAAGAGACGAAAACATTCACGTGACGTGCAAAGCACGTGCATTTACTAAATCCAAACAACGCGCGAAATTGTCAGGAAAATAAGAAAAAGGGCAAAGCCAAAAGGACGAGCTACACCAGTTAAAACTCCGCCCTAGAATACGACAAAGACCACCCACATCATTCCAACCCATCTTCCTGAGAAGAGATCTGCATGAGTAAATATTATACTACTGTGCTCAGATACGTCGCTCAAAGCTCTAGCAGCTGCAACAAACCCTAGCCCCACAAGCAGCAGAAGTTCATGATTTCGCTGAACTATCATCAGATTACAAGACTCGAATTTGTTGTTATTGCTCAGGCAGGTGCGAGATTGACCCGAAAAAGTCTGTTAATGAACAGTGTGAGTGAGACGGAGAAAGAAGGGGGTTGAACTATAACCGCTGTAGGCCCAGAACCAGAAAATCCAAATGTACTTCATTCTGTGTCTTCGTCTTTTTAGTTTTTCTTTCTCGGACAACGAATACGAGCTATGAGCTAAAATCTTACGAGCTTTATTGATAAACGCGAACATAGAATTTCATTACCCAAAGACCTAAAATGTTTGAGAATGTACGACTATCAACCCAGTGTGCAGCGGAAAGGAAAAGTTCCATAAAGCAGACAAGTTGGGAAGCTATGGGATCTGTATAAAGTCACCTCTAGAGACGGCTTCCGTTATCCCATCAAAGTCATACTCAACACGTTTCCGCTCGTCGGAGCTTAAGCCTTCATCGATGGGGCTGTCGCCACTGCACAACCTGAAGCGCCACAGCACCAGGGAGAATGTGATCCCGATGACGGCGCAGATTGGGATCGCAATCTCCATTGAGGACAATGCCATCCTCGTGGGAACTCTAGACTAGGTTGCTGGAATCGCTGGACTCGACGCCTATCAAAGTGTTTTGTGTGTATGTGAGGGAGGGGAGGGAGGGAGGGAGGGACGCAGATAGGAGTGAAGTGTGTTCGTCTAGAGGGGAAGTGGCGAGAGTTATACAAATTAGGATGTTATAGTTATGTGCATTCGACAGTAAAAGATCCAGGCCTTTTGATGTTGTCCGTCCGATTGAAAACGATGGACCGGCATTCGAGAACGGGATAATCGGATGGTGGAAGCGAGAGTGAATGTAATCTCATCGTGTATGTGTATTTTTTATGGATATGTTTGAATAGGAGTGATGTATTATTATTTCTCAATATTAACATATATACTTTATATCCACATTGAGCTCGCATGTACTTTTGGACTAAAAGATTTGAGCTATTTCCATTAGCTTTATGCAATTTACAAGTAAATATATCCATACTAACAAAACAATCAAGCATAGTCAAATACACGTAGCAACCTCTCGTGTCAATAAAACGATGGATTGGAATTGTTGTGCTTGCACTCACATACATTTTGTCTTAATTGCTAGATTTTAAAAAAATTTACCATTAAAAATTGGAATCAATTTATTTGTAATACAATTATCATTAACTTTCTGGATTTTCATTTTTTTTCTATGGGTTAATTTTTTCCCTTATCAAGAGGGTTTTTCAAGCTCAAATAACGAAAAATGCGTTGATGAATAGTATTATAGGCATGTGAGGAGAATGTTTTATATTATTTTACAGTATTAATGCCTCTATGTAATTGTGTATAGTATTTTTTTTGTATATATATTTATATTTATTTTTTATTTCTTTATATTTGTGCCTCGGAGTGAGGATGTTAACTTGCGGATTAATAGCTGCAAAATTGTCTGCTTGCCTTGGAAGGAATAGAGACAAAGGCCTAGACCCACATGGCTCGTCCCTTAACGTTGGTCCGGTGGTCCCTCCACCGTTGGATTGGCACCAACGGACCGCTAGACTACGAACTTTCGGCTGGCTTTCTGGAATCTATCTCCCGGCCGCGAGAAGTTTTGGGTTGACTGAATTTGGTGCGTTTAAGCTCCTAGATGACACGGCTCTAACGAAGGACCTATCCACATCAAAGGTTTGGGATGCGTTAGGCTCATTTGGACCTTAATAATTTAAAATATTTTTAATCTTGACATTTCATTTCACTCAATCCCTAATGGTAGATCCCTCTATGAATCGTCTAGAACATGTTATTGCTCTTTGCAATTTATGGTGATTAACATGCGGATAACATAAACATCTGACAAAAATTATGGTTCAAACTCACCGATTGACTGAAAACATATGTAACACCCTTCCATATTAGTCGGGCTTAGATTGATCCTAGTTAGTTTTGTTATGATGCATGTGTGAAAGAATTATGTAAGAAAAATCTCATATCTGAAAATTAATATATTGTAGAGTGATTTATATATCATATTTGATTCATAACTCATTGACTTAAACTTTTAAGTGAAGGTTGGTCAAATTGGAAATGTTGATGGGCTCAAACATGGACTTTCTCTTAGCGATCTCTTCAAGCCAATGTATTAGATTTATGTTGTCCACTCTCAATAAGTTTGGGTTGAGCTTTATAATTATATGCCCTAGCCTAGCTCTCGCCCAAGATGCGCTTGGGCTGCCCTAGCGAGGCCAGTTAGTTGTCATGCTTGTGATCAGATTTGCAATTCCACCTTAACGGCTCGAATACCCAAAAAAAATCATTTGCCTTCACTCCCTTATGGTCCCAACGGATGCGTCACCCAATTTTTGAGGGATAGCAGAATATTTTGGTCTTTGAGAGAGTGTTTGTTTGAATTAGGTGAAAGTAATTTCTTATATTCAATATTCAAATTTCAAAAAACTTTGAAATATTTATATGCAAATCTAAGTGCCAACATTTACATGTTGCGAAAATTTCGGTTGAATCAACAAAATATAAAAAGAAAATTATACATCCTAAGATTAGATAAAAAAGTAATAAGTAAAAGCCTATTGAGACATGCTGAAGTTATTGCAAATGATCCAATTAAATTGTATTATTCCTTTTTTAATTCAATTGGAATTTTAATTTTGTAATTCCTTTCATGTTAGTTCTTCGATCAAATATACAAAGCGAAATGCTGGAATTTTAAATTAGTGCCACAAACAATTTTATTTAGATTAATTGTCGTTGGGGAATAAAAAGAGAAAAAAAAAAAAACTTCACCACAGTGGCGGCTCGACAAGGACGTCCCACCCTTGATGTGGACCAGCCGCGCCCCCTGTTGTGGCTTCCTCAACCTCTTCTTTCTCTATTTTATTTATTCTGTTTTTTTCTTCTAATATTTTCCTTTTTTTCTGAAATTTTGAAAATAGTCATTTTGTTATAGGTTTATAAGGTGGGATGTCACATATGATGCTATAATAGCACTTAAACGGCCACGTCAACTGTCTCACATACTTTTTCAACTGAATGACTAATGTTAACAAAAGAGCAATGGAGCAAAAAAAAATAAAAGAATTTATTGAACATTTAAAAAAAAAAAAACTTAAGAACAAGCGATGCCTTCATGCCATTTTTTTTTATGGAGTTACATGTATTAGGTCTACGGTGGTGACCATCATACTTGAAACATATATAAGCTCGCTTTGGTGCTCGGATAAATTGAACTTCTTGTAGAATCAATGATAAGCTTCTCATTTTCGAAGAAAAAGCCCGTCCAATCTAAATTTTAAGTTCCGCGTTAGTAAAAAGAGAAAATCTCTAAGTTCTAGAAAAAAGAAAGACCTCGCTTATGTAGTGACAAAGCCTCCCTCGTCATTATCCCAATCCCACTCCTTCAGCATACATATAATATTCATGGCTTGATATCGAATCCATATTCGGATACATTCGCAATGTATTCAAGTCTCAAATATGGCAGTTGTTTTGTTACAGTTGGCAAGTTGAATAAAGATTATCATGATCTTTGGCTAGCAGAGAGAGCTGGCTGTATTCTCTGCGATTCTTGTCCCCGTGCCCTTATTTTGTAACAGAAGGGCTTTTAAGTACAAAGTTCTGCTCTTGGTGTTAAGAAAGCGTTTTACTATTGGTGCTAACACAAATATCATGCCTCTCACTGCATGTGCGACTTTTCGAAAGATTATGACATATTATTCATCTAAAGTACATATATTTTAATTTAAAGGGAACAAGCACATCATCCTGACTTTCATATGATTTTCACTTGAGTGCCACATTAATGAAAAATCATTCACTTAAATGCATATTCCAGCGAATAGCTACATGGCTTTATACATTAAAATAGGATTGCAACGTGACTTTTCTATAAGAAACTTAATTCCAACACTGATAATCTTTGTTTTTGCCCTTTATTCCTAAAACTCATTTCAAAATGAAACCCTAAATTCTTGAGAGGGGATGCTCTTCCGAGAAGCTTGAGCAATGGAGAGGTTCGAGCTTGAGATGAGTAGTGGAGAGGTTTGAGCTTACAGATAATAAAAAGGGGACCAGTCAAATCGGCTTCAGTGAGGTTGAGATGGTGATGAGTTTAACAGCGCAACAACGGAAATTGCGCTTGATTTAGACGAATTGCAAAGAAATTATTGGGTTCGGGACGTGATGCTTGCTGGAATCCTGCAAATGGCAAAGAAGTTGAAGATGATGGCAATGCCCCGTTGGGTGTTTCGGAAAATCACCAGTATCTTACTCCACCTAGATCTCTCCTCGGCCACTATTGCTTTGTTTCTCCTTTTTTTCTTCTCTGCCTCGCCGATCCTTTTTGTCTTTCTCTGACCTTTCACTCTTTGGCTTTCACAATATTTAGCTTTCTCTGTCGATCATGTTTTCTCCCCTTTTTAAGCTCTTCGCAAGAACGTCTTCTCTAAGACTTTTGCCAAGTTCACGGTTTTTAAGTGCAAAAAACCCCTCAACCGAATCTGCTCAATCCTTGTTTTTTTGTAACCCTTGATTGCCATCTAAAGTACCTTCATCAATTTTGCACTAACGTTAAATGTCTAAGCTTTATTGAGGAACCATGCCTCAACTATTAGAGAAGAAGGGAGAGAAATGGAGGATTTTGTGGCAACAAATCTATTTTCCTTTTTTCTTATTTTGGCTTTTTATTATTAATTTCTTTTTTACCATTAGGGCCAAAACGAGATCGTACCTTATGGATTTTGCTGATTGGATTTTTCCAATGAGCCACATCATCCAATTTATAATAAATTAGTATCACGTTAGATATCCGGTCATACAACTTGCTGATAGCACTTAAGTGAAAGATTTTTAAATAATTTGGTACTTAAGCAGTCAAGTGAGTATCGTATAAAAGTTATATGATATTTATATTGTCCTGTACCCCAAATTAAAGGGAGAAAAAATGCATCCGATAAAAAATTCTGGAGCATGCCTTCTTCAAGCAATTCAGCAGGCACTGGATTATAATTTATAGTTATGCCATGAGAGTGAGTGGAATGAATAATTCGCCCCATCCTTTGGGGATATTTTGAGATGTACGCCGTACAAGTCTTTTGAGGATGGATATTAGTCGAGTGTGAACTTCAGAATCTTTTTGGAATATAATTCTGAATTGTCCGTTGACTGACCAATGCCTCCATTCTGCGCATACACCAACATTCGATGAACGTGGCTTGTTTTTTACCAAGAAGACATGTGACAACTTAGCCTAATATACTCTGTTGACCTTATGTTAAGCAAAAGTTAAGAACTATACCGGTTCCACAAAAAAATATAAATTCCATGCAGCTTTTGCATCGTGATAGAATCTGTCTCTATACCACGGGCATGTGAGATGATTCCTTTCGGTAGTGACAAAAGCATTTCTCAGAGATTCAATTATACAGTTTCCAGCATAAGTCTTGGAAAACAGTTTCTTACCTTTAGGAAGACCAGAAGCTTTAGCAAGGAAGACAATCGAGACTGAGTATCTTCATAGCAAGGAACATCCTCAAAGCTTCCCCGAGCTTTTCATGTCAGAAAAATACATATAGTTCTTTGATGTGGAAATTTCAAAGCTAGTGATCTTTGATCTTCATGATTTTCACTAAATAGATGAGAACATACATTTATCCATATTGTTACCCTTTCGTTGCGGAAAACCGAAAAACTTGAATCAAAATGAAGAAATCCGATTTCTCTCCCTTAACCCACTATTCTTTAATGTATTCTATCGATGGAGGAGAGAATACTGAATCCTTTTCAGTTATTGTTGTTCATATGGGTGGAGAGAGGACCGGACTCTATTTATACGTTCTTTCAACAGGTGCCTTCCATCAAGGCGCCTTTTAACTTCTATAAGAGTTGCACCTCTTCAGAAAAATAGTAACTTCCCTTTGAGAATTATACCTTTTCATTTTATTAGAGTCGCAACTTCTCGTAACCAATATTTATTTTATAGCATTTCAATAATTATTAAACCATATAATAAATCACATCATGTGGGCCACAATAATTCTTACATTCTCCCACTTGGCCCATATGATCTTCCTTTCATGGTTTAATAAAGACTGTAATGTGCACAATAATATTATGCTATAAAATTTTCATTAAATTGGCAATCATATAATAATCACAATTAAGTAAAGAAAACTATTGTGAGTCATAGCGGTTGTATGTCATTAATCGACATAGTCCCTTCTATGTACTACAACTATAGCTCTCTACTTAACATGATCCATAAATGAGAAGTACAGTAATAGTCCAACTATAATGTCTCTTTAGAGATTATCCTGTTTAACATTCATCTATTTCCATGATGTATACAAAATAGAAAACAGGAAATATCATAAACACATAAATGAGCTCATAGTGTCAAATACATAAACTTAAGACAATCATAATACAAACACTAATGACGTCTAATAATGTCCATCCTTTCAACATGCTCATTAAATGTTTTGGGCGGCAGTCCTTTTGTTAAGGGATCTGCAATCATAAGATTGGTGTTAATGTGCTCAATCGACACTCTTTGTTTCTGAACTTCTTCTTTAACAGACAAGTATTTGATCTCCATATGCTTAGCACCCTTAGAATACTTGTCGTTCTTAGAGAAGAAAACTGCTGCAGAGTTATCACAATAAATTTTCAGCGGCTTGGCAATACTGTCGACAATCACAAGCCCTGAAATAAAATTCCGCAGCCATAATCCATGAATAGTGGCCTCAAAGCATGCCACAAATTCAGCCTCCATAGTGGATGCAGCAATAACTGACTGCTTCGCACTCTTCCATGAAATTGCCTCTCCAGCCATAAGAAACAAGTAACCAAATGTTGATTTTCTTGTATCGGCACATCCGGCTAAGTCTGAATCTGAATATCCAATCACCTCAAGATGATTGGATCTTTTATAAGTGAGCATATGATTCTTCGTTCCTTGCAAGTATCTAAGAACTTTCTTTGGAGCTTTCCAATGATCCATTCCAAGATTACTTTGATACCTGCCCAGCATTCCGACAGCAAAACTGATGTCCGGTCTGGTGCAAGTTTGTGCATACATCAAGCTCCCCACAATAGATGCATAAGGAATATTTTGCATTTGTTCTCGTTCCAATTCACTTTTCGGACATTGCATAAGGCTAAATTTGTCACCTTTCTGAATTGGAACTATTCCTACTGAACATTTACTCATATTGAATCTCTCTAAAATTTTCTCAATGTAGGCTTTTTGAGACAACCCTAACAATCCTTGTGATCTATCACGGAATATTTCTATTCCTATCACATACGTTGCCTCTCCCATATCCTTCATTTCAAAATTCTTAGAGAGAAACTTCTTGGTTTCATGTAACAAACCAAGATCATTAGTAGCAAGCAAAATGTCATCAACATACAGCACTAGAAAAATAAACTTGCTCCCACTGATCTTCATATATATACACTGATCAACGGTGTTTTCCTTAAATCCAAATGAAGTTATGGTATCATTAAACTTAAGATACCATTGTCGGGAAGTTTGTTTAAGTCCATATATTGACTTCTTTAATTTACATACCATGTGTTCCTTTCCTTTAATTGAAAAGCCTTCGGGTTGGTCCATATAAACCTCTTCTTCTAAATTCCCATTAAGAAATGCCATTTTTACATCCATTTGGTATAACTCCAAGTCATAATGAGCCACCAAAGTCATAATGATTCTAAGTGAGTCCTTCTTAGAGACTGGTGAAAATGTCTCTTTATAGTCAATGCCTTCTTTTTGCGTAAAACTTTTTGCAACAAGTCTAGCTTTATGTCGTTCAATATTGCCTTTTGAGTCGCGCTTGGTCTTAAAGACCCATTTACACCCGACCTTCTTACATCCTTTAGGCAATTCAACAAGATCCCAGGCTTGATTTTGATGCATGGATTTTAACTCTTCTTCCATGGCATTAAACCATTCATTAGAATTTTCACATTCCATGGCTTGGGAAAATGAACCTAGATCATTTCCAATTCCTAAGTCAATTTCTGACTCTTGTAGATAAATCATATAGTCATCAGAAATAGCTGACCTCTTTTCTCTTTGAGATCTTCTTAATACTATTTCTTGTGACTCAGTTATTGGAGGTTCAATATTGACATCTCTATTATGGAGTGTTTGTTAATTAATTTGTTGTTATCGATTATTGTAAGGTTGGACTATAATATCAGGAACAACAACTTTAGAAGCTTTTGGTATAGGAACTTCTACCCTTACTTCTTGAATGCAAGCATCACGCACTCTTTCACTCCCACTGATGTCACCATTCTCAATGAACCTAGCATTTCCAGATTCAACAATTCTTGTACTATGATTAGGACAGTAAAATTTATACCCCTTGGATTTCTCTGCATAATCAATGAAATAACCACTGGTCGTTCTTGAATCCAATTTTCTTTCATGTGGATTGTAAATTCTTACTTCTGGTTGACAACCCCAAACATGCAGGTGTCGTAAACTAGGTTTCCTTCCCGTCCACAGTTCAAAGGGAGTCTTTGGAACTGCCTTACTAGGAACCCTGTTTAATAAATACATAGAAGTCTTTAAAGCATACATCCACAAAGACAAGGGTAAAGATGAATGACTCATCATACTCCTAACATTTCCATTAAAGTACGATTACGCCTTTCTGCTACACCATTTTGTTATGGTGTTCTCGGCATTGTGTATTGAGCACAAATGCCATGTCTTTCAAGGAATTTAGCAAATGGACTTGGACATTGTCCCGATTCATCATACTTTCCATAATATTCACCACCTCTATCGGACCTTACTATTTTCATATTTTTATCTAATTGCCTCTCAATCTCTTTAATATACACTTCAAGTGCATTCACTGATTGAGACTTGTCATGCAATAGATAAATATAACCATAACGTGAAATATCATCAATAAATATGATAAAATAACTTTCCTTACCAAAAGACGGAACATCAAAAGGACCACATATATCAGTATGTATAATTTCAAGAAGCTCTGTACTTCTTGTGGCACCTTTCTTAGTGTGCTTTGTTTGTTTACCTTTAATACAATCAATACACACTCCAAGGTTAGTAAAATCCAAATTTGAAAGAATTTCATTCTTTACTAATCTTTGCATTCTTTCCTTGGATATATGACCCAAACGTTTATCCCACAAGTAAGCAGAATTCTCATTCACCAAACTTCGTTTAGTGCCAACATTAATATTATGATGCAAGGTCATTAATGTCTCAACAAAAGAATTATCAAGCCCAAATTTATAGAGACCATCACATAAAGTTCCAGTTCCAATAAGAGTATCACTCTTAAATAAACTAAAAGATCCAAAACCAAACTTACAATAAAATCCCGCTACATCAAGTCTTGGCAAAGAAACTAAATTGCGAGAAAATGTAGGTACATAAAGGGTTCGAAACAAATCCAAATAATGCCCAGTATCTAAGATCAAACGGTAAGTGCCAATGTCTTCAATTGGAGCTTTGTTTCTGTTCTCCGTAATCACATAACTTTCATTTGGCTTTATGGTTTGGATCATAAGAAATCCCTGCATCGTATTTGACACATGAGTGGTGGCACCATAATCAATCCACCAAGTATTATGAGGAACTTCAGTAAAGTTTGATTCAAAACATACTAAAGCACAAGGCTTACCTTTCTTTTTGAACCAAGTCTTACGTTTCAAACAATCTTTCTTCAAGTGTCCAATTTTGTTGCAAAAATGACACTTAATAAGATTGTATTCCTTCTTGTGGATTTGAGAAGCCTTTGAAGAATCATTCAGGATGTGTAATCCTTTCTTCTTGCTCTTTCCACTTTTCCTTTTGGAATTCCTTTGAGCTTCTTGATGACTTGAGAGATGAACAGAATGAGCCTTTTGATTCTTAATCCTTGTTTCCTCTTGAACAAGCATACTGGCCAATTCATTCACATTCCACTTATCCTTTATAGTGTTGTAATTCATTTGAAATGGCCCATATTGCTCATGAGGTAAGGAATTAAGTATAAACTATACTAAAAAGTACTCATCCACGTTCATTCCTAAAGTCCTTAACTTTGCTGCTAAATTCGTCATCTCAAGTACATGCTCATGCATGGTACGTGAACCATCATACTTCATGGTGGTCAGTGTGCTCATCAATGTACCAGCAAGTGACTTATCAGCAGTTTGAGAACGCTCTTCCACAAATTTCATAAATTCCTTAGCATTATCAGTCTTGGGAAGAGAAGTCTTTAAGTTGTTTGCAACTGTCATTCGCATGAACATTAAGCTTAGTCTGTTCGATCTTTCCCAAACTTTATGGAAAGATTTTTCATCATCGCTACTTTTATCAGTGATAGCAGCTGGTTTCTCAACTTGAAGCGCTAAATCAAGATCCAAGACACCTAAGTGAAACTGGACTTGTTCACTCCAATCAGGAAAATTCATCCCATTGAATAAGGGAACAGACGAAGCATGCAAATGAAGTAAAACAGGTACATATACTATAAATATGCAATAAAAAACTCATACATTAATGCTTTGAGGATATACCTAATCAGATTCAAACTAAACTACACATTTACATCATAGTTTTGCTTTGGGCGATCCTATGATATACAAATATACATAAATCATAATGATGCTAATGACTTTTATTTGGTAATTGTAAATATATCTTATTAAAATTTATTTGCTATCTTTGGATATGCGAACAAATTTAACAAGTCATATTAATTACCAACTATCATGTTCATGAATTATAAGAAAATAATTAACCTTTGGGTTAATCCCTAAGTTCTTATAATAAATGAACTTCAATATACCCATAACACCAATAATGATATGAAACATATCAATTTCATATATAGCATCAATTAATCATGGATAATTGAATAAAACAATTTACAATATCAAAAATTCAAAAAACTTCAAGGTTTGGCCACTTTGGTGACTAACAAACCATTCATAATATGAATTTTCAATATTGTAAAATACAAATATTTACCAAATTGCACGCAATGACAAAACCGTAATCAAAGCATAAGGGCAAAATCATAAAATCATAATTCCATAAGGACATTATCATAAATATATAAATCCAGGGGTAAAATGGTAAATAATCAGCAATGGCAGAATCGTAATTATAAATAAACAGGGGTGGAATAGTAAATAAATAGCATAAGGACGAAACTATAATTTTTATTTTCACGTGGCAAGGACATAACCGTAAATAATCATAAAGAGGAGAGGGCAAAACTGTAATTAGGGCAACCGAAGGTATTTGGTGTGGAAAGCAGAAGGTGCAGTGCACGCGCCTTGACTGCCGTGCGAGTGCATGCAATGCATGCGCCTTTATTGCCTCGTGGGCGCGTGCATTGCACGTGTGGGCAGTTGCACTCTGGCCTGCAGCGCTAGCGCATGGATCCACACGCCTGCAACTGCAGCGCACGCGTGGCCTCCACGCGCCTTCCTTGTTGCGCCGATCAGTTTTTTTTTTTTTTTTGCCCTATTTTCCCCGAATTCCTCCATTTTTGCCATTTCTCTGTGAAAACATCCATCATTCGGATTTGCTCTGACAAAACCCTCCGAAAGCATTTAAACATCAACAAATAATACGAACAGGATCATTTAACAAATCATCATACATAAATCATAATATTTCTATAAAATGGAAAAATCATGAGATCATAAACTTTGCTCTGATACCAACTGTTAGAAAAATACACGTAATTCTTTAATGCGGAAATTAAAAAAAAAATAGTGATCTTTGATCTTCATGATTTTCACAAATAGATAAAGACGCACCTTTATCCATAGCGTTACCCTTGTGTTGTGGAAAACCAAAGAACTTGAATCCAAAATGAAGAAATCCGATTTCTCTCCCTTAACCCACTATTCTTTAATGTATTCTATCGATGGAGGAAAGAATACTGGATTCTTTTCAGTTATTGTTGTTCATATGGGTGGAGAGAGGACCGGACTCTATTTATACGTTCTATCAACAGGTGCCTTCCATCAAAGCGCCTTTTAACTTCCAAAAGAGTCGCACCTCTTCAGAAAAACAGTAACTTCCTTTGAAAATTATACATTTTCGTTTTATTAGAGTCACAACTTCTCGTAACCAATATTTATTTTATAGCATTTCAATAATTATTAAACCATATAATAAATCACATCATGTGGGCCACAATAATTCTTACATGACTCCCTGCAGTTTTTTACAAGTACTCTTAAGCGAAACTGTCTGCCTGTTGTTACATGACACAGTTAAAGGTCGACATACTCTATCATCTCATAAAGGGAAATCATGAGAATATAGATATTCACGGAAGCTTAAAGTAGGAGGGACACTAAAAAACAAAATGCAAAGCTCCTTAACATGGAAACTATTTAGCCAATAACAAAAGCATGATTTACCCTGTCGAACAAGACAGTGAGATCTTTCAAAGAACAACACTCTCAAGTTTCCACGATGTTTCTCCTTTTTGGAGATTCCAACTTCTAGATTATCCCCTTGTTTTTCATATTTCTCTTAAAGAAGGAAAGAAACAATAGTAAACATACTCGACAAATATAAATTAAACCATCTGCCATCCTTCATATTTCAAGACAGAATTTGATGTGCATATCGTGATTGATTTTACAGGTCATCTACTTCAAGAAAACTCTCGAAATATCCTTTTCAAAGATCACCGTAACAGACCAGAATAAGGGAACATTCTTGAGGAATAGAAAGTGAATCAAAACTAGGCAAAGAGATCAGTAGGACGAATAATCATGACTTAAGCAATATCAACGAAAAGATGCACGAGCAACAATGTCGGCGTCAACAACACGGACAACATGGGCTTGAAATGGTTGGAGACTACTCTTCCCTGATGCAATTCCACCGGTCAGGCCGACTATCCTCATTCTTCTGGTTTAACTTCAAGTTATCAGATCAAACACTCTGAAAAGTTGGGCCACAAACTGTCTACTATAAACCACAAAAAAGAAAAAAAAAATGTATTTGTCATTCTCGCTTCATTACCAAAATCAACATCTAAATGTAAACCTCAAATGGCACAACCTCTGCATGCAATTAATCTCATGAAAATACAAGTCAGTTAGGTTGGTAAAGATAAACATTGAATACGACATTTGATAAAATCATCGAGATTTATTATTAAAAAGAAACCTAGCATTTTTGTGCGCATTCATCTAAACCAAAAAGCTTTCATTTTTTCGTATGTTTATTTGTTGGAAGATATGCTTGCAATATTCAATCAAAGATTGAATTGATACACTGAATCAATTTCATATTTGATACAATATTGTAAGAAAGATTATTTCCTTTTGTTGATCTTCTTTTGTACTATATATTACAACCCTCTTGTACATTGTAAACATACTGAAATACAGAAAAAAGTCTTCTGTCTTCCCATCATATTTCTTCCTTGGCTTGTCTTGCTTGTTTTCTTTCATGGTATCAAAGCCCATCGAGCCTCTGAAATAGCTTCCGCTCCAATATCCAGCCCTTTCTTGCAATTACTTGTTGTCCAACAGTTCTGATCTACAAAACAGAGAACCTCTTCCGGCAAAGGAATTGCAACCTCAGAAAACAAGAAGCAAGCAATTATATCATGACTCGGAATCAATCTACAGAGACCGAGCAGCGTCAAATAGAGGAATTGACCTCTGAAGTCCAGGATCACACAATTGCAGATTATGGAATTCGAGGCCCAACTGCCCAAACCCAGGAAGAGGTATTGACCAGGCTCAGTTGAATCTGGGGCTGCCCACTTTGGGCCAACCCAACTCGGGCCAGCCCATCGCAGGCCATCCTTACCAGTGGATCCCTCTTCAGTGGCCCATTACGGGTCATCCGAATCCAATGTTCTTTGGGCCAGGCCCAAATACATCATCGCCCGGGTTTTAGAATTACCAAAGCTACGCCCATCCTAATGACAGCCTACCAGCCTCAAATGGGGCAAGCGTGTCCAATGGGCCTGGGGAGTCAAATGCGGGTTTTTCAAGTGGGCCAAGAGATCCGAATCCAGGGAACGGGTCGAATGGATCAGGTATGGGCATGAATCCCTACCTGGTCATTCTACCTAGGTTTCTGCCGTATCCCATCGTGGCCGTCACCGGTCGGCCGGAACTTGGCGATGCCCTTTACGTTTCCACCGCCGACGGACCAGAACTGAAACTCATCAGTCACCAATTGGCAGGGCCCGAAGGTTATTCAATCTGGGCACAAGAGTTCCGTCGAGCCCTAGTTACCAAAGATAAAGACGGGTTTGTTGACGGAACGGTACCGATCCCGACGGACGAAAAAATGGCATGACAGTGGAAAAAATGCAACCAATTAGTCAGAACCTGGATCGAAAACTGCATAAAACCAGATATCGCAGCCGGATTGCCTCTGACCAAGGACGCAAAGACGATGTGGGACAACATCAAGGAAATGTACGGGAAACTAGATCGAGCCAAGATTTTTTCTCTTACTCAGGCTTTATCAAAATTAAAACAAGGAAACATGACCGTGACGGCTTGTTTCAACAACCTTTCGGCTCTCTGGAATGAGCTCGAAGCCGCGGAGGAAAAACTCGAAGGATCCAAGACTATGCTACAGCAGTACAAAGCGATGAAGGATAGAGAAAATGCTACCCGTTTTCTGCTCATACTCAACGAATCTTATCTCCATTTCAGGTCGCAAATCTTGGCGATGGAGCCACCACAATCTCTTGGCTGGATCTTCCAGCTGGCTGTTCAGGAGGAGAGCCAGTGACTCACGGCACCGGAGAACTCGAGGGGAACGAAGGCCGTCGCACTCTCGGCTCGCGGTGATCGGACGGGCGCTCGAACCCTAAACCAGGAGAAGCAGCGGCGAGACTGAGAGAGAGGCTAGGGTTTATGCCCGAAAATCTGGCTTTTAAGGCACAAGGGATGGACGGCTCAGATTGCATCTCGCGATCGGATGGCTCTAAATCAATCGAGCCCTATGCAGAATCGGACGGTGGATATGGGTTTTCGGGCAAAGGATCCAACGGGCAAAATTCTGCCACGTCAACAAGAGTTTATGGGCAAAATTTGGAGGGAAAAGGTAAATTATACTGCGAATATTGCAAACATCCACATCATAGTATTCATAATTGTTGGAAATTACATGGTAAGCCTGGAGAAAAGGAAAGAAAAGGGAAGGAATCATCAGTAGCAGCTTATCATGTCACCGGTTCAACTGGACCCAATATTGATCAACCCATGACACATGGACAATTTCAACAGCTTATGCAGGCTTTACAAAAATTGGACATTTCCAGTAAAGAAAGTAGTTTTTCAGGTATTTCTTATTGCCTGATTAATTCTATTTCCAGAAGTACTTGGATTATTGATTCGAAAGCTAGTGATCATATTATCTGCGATAAAGGTTTATTTTCCTTCATACACGAAAAATTGATTGTTCCTATTACTGTGCGACTGCCCAATGGAAATGTTACTCATGTCACATTCACAGGCACAGTAAATCTCAGTTCCCAAATTACCCTGCAAAATATCCTATATGTCCCTGAGTTCCAATTCAACCTTATTTCAGTGTCTAGAGCCTGCAAGGAAAATTTCTGCCAAATGTTGTTCGATGTTGACACTTGTTTCTTTCAGGCCCTTTCGACTAGGAAACTGATGGGCTTGGGTAACCTCTCTGAAGGACTTTACTTGTGGACTGATTTTCCAAAGAATTTTGATTTACCTAGAAATTCTTTGAATAAAAAATCATTGTGTAACATTGCTGCCAATGATAAAAATTTCATTATGCATTCTAGAATGGGTCACAGTGCCCTATTTCCCTATCCTCAGTGTCATATTTGTCCACTTGCCAAACAGTCATGCTTAACTTTCCCTCTAAGCAATACTCGCGCAAATGCTATTCTCTCTTTAATCCATGTTGATGTTTGGGGGCCCTACCATACACCAAATCATGATGGGGCTCGCTACTTTCTTACTATCGTGGATGATCACTCTAGAGCTACATGGATATTCCTTATGCAATCTAAAGGCCAAGTCTTCTCAAATTTGAAGACATTTATCTCATTGTCGAAAAACCAATTCAGGAAGTCTATTTAGCGAATTCGGACGAATAATGGGAAAGAATTCTTCAACAATGATTGTGAGTCTTTATTGTCAAGTCACGGCATTTTGCATGAGAGTTCGTGCACATACACTCCACAACAAAATGGAGTAGTGGAGAGGAAGCATCGTCATCTTTTGGAAGTGGCACGTGCATTGAAATTTTAGGCTTATGTTCCAGATGATTTTTGGGGAGATTGCATCGTGACAGCAGCCTATCTGATCAATCGTATGCCTACAAAAATTCTGAACGAACAAACACCTTTCGAGGTACTTTTTGGGAAGAGGCCGGAGTTGGATCATCTTAGAGTCTTTGGGTGTCTATGTTATGCCACTACAGTGGGTCCTCGAGACAAACTAGGTCCCCGTGCTCGAAGGTGTATATTCATGGGATATCCAAATATGCAAAAAGGATATCGACTCTTTGAACCAACCACGAAAGAATTCTTCGTAAGCAGGGATTGTTCTTTCCATGAGAATGTCTTTCCATTTAAATAAGACAGGCCATCTCAGGAAGAATCAAATAATAGCCACAACTCACAAGCATATTCATATGAGGAAGGAGCCTTTACAGTTCCAGAATATATTATGATACCTCACCATGGTATTCAATTGAATCCTGTTGAGAATCCTCACTCTGCAACATTGGTGGAAGATGTGGTGAATAATGTGGCCATTGAGCAAGCCCCACACAACGAAAGGGAACAACAAGAAGTAGATCCAGCACCTTTATCAACGAATCCACCAAGGCGTTCTGGGAGAAGCACACACCCACCTACGTGGACAAAGGATTACGTTTGTGCCTCCACCAATTCACCAAGTATTCGCTACCCTACATCATCGTATGTTTCTTTCGATAGATTATCTACAGAACATCGATGTTGTATAAGCCGCATATCTAAAGAACGTGAGCCATCTAGTTATGATGAAGCTTCTTCTGACCCGAAGTGGCAAGAAGCAATGGTAGTAGAACTTCGAGCTCTCATTGGCAATCATACATGGGAACTTGCCACATTACCCAAAGACAGGAAAGCCATTGGGTGCAAATGGGTTTATAAAATCAAATATCGAGCAGATGGGTCCATCGAACGTTATAAAGCTCAACTAGTTGCCAAGGGATTTACCCAACGAGAAGGCTTCGACTATCACGAGACATTTTCCCCGGTAGCCAAAGATGTTACGGTACGTTATTTCCTATCGGTTGTTGCTGTCAATGATTGGCCATTATATCAAATGGATGTGCACAATGCTTTTCTTCATGGAGATTTGGATGAAGAAATTTATATGGAACTTCCTCAAGGATTACGGAGACAGGGGGAGAATAGAGTATGTCGTCTCCGCAAATCCCTTTATGGACTCAAACAGGCTTCAAGACAATGGTATGCCAAATTTGCAAATGCTCTCATGGCTGCAGGATTCAAGCAATCCAGATACGATTATGCTTTGTTCACCTAGACAAAAGGTATGTCATTTGTTTATCTGATGATATATGTTGATGATATTTTAATTATGGACAACGACCAGAACGTGATTAAGAATCTCAAGGAATATTTACACTCCACTTTTCACATTAAAGATCTAGGTGCACATAAATATTTCAATGGGATCGAAATTGCATGGTCTGACCTAGGGATTTCTCTCAGTCAGCGAAAGTTTGTGATGGAAATTATATCAGAAGCTGACCTATTAGGGTGCAGACCATCAGTTGTTCCAATTGAGCAAAATATCAAATTGACCACGGCGGAATATGATGCGGAAACATCACAAGATGATCCTGTACTCAAAGACCCGTCAAGTTATCAGAAGCTCGTTGGAAAACTTATATACCTGACCATGACCATGACCAGATCAGATATATGTTATGTTGTACAGACACTCAGTCAATTCATGCACCAACCAAAGTAGTCTCACATGAATGCAGCCCTGAAAGTCATGAAATATTTGAAGAAATGCCCAGGACTCGGGATACTTCTCTCTAGGAAAAGGAACATGGAGATGACGGCTTACTATGATGCAGATTATGCAACTTGTCCTATGAGCAGAAGATCCATCACTGGTTTTTGTATTAAACTGGGAGAATCTCTACTCTCATGGAAAACGAAAAAGCAGCCAACTGTCTCACTATCTTCAGCAAAAGCAGAATATCGAGCCATGGCAAAGACCACTTGTGAGATCGTATGGATACGAGGCTTGCTCCAGGACCTAGGGGTAAAAATAAAAGGACCAACCATGTTATTCTGTGACAATGATGCAGCCATCAAGCTTGCAGTTAATCCTATAGTGCATGAAAGGACAAAGCATATAGAAGTGGATTGTCATTTTACTCGGGACAAGATCCAAGAAGGAATAATCGAAACAAGAGGAAT
>CM026416.1:37411726-37518571 GCA_014858505.1 Corymbia citriodora subsp. variegata | reverse complement strand
GTTGAACAGATAGAGATGCTGCAGCTGCACAAGCAAATGGAAGATGACCTTGTCATGTACTTCCACACCCAAGTCTCATCAGATGCATCGAGAGGAATGATAAAAACTACAGGACACAAGTATATGTCAAAGGATAATCTCTGCATTATTACTAAGAGAACAGCTGCCGGTTAGCCCGTGTTTTCGGTATATAATTTGTAAAGATCTTGGATACCAACATGATGACTATACTCAGTTTTCAGATCTCCTAAACCATTCCATCATCTGCTAATTCCTCATAAAGCCAAGCTGAAATCATATAAAAGCATTGCAGGATATCGAGCCCTCATCGCGATCAACAATTTCTTCAGTATACTATAAATATCAGAGTCCTCACCGGGAAGAACAATTCACAAAAGGTATTCAGTCTGGGATCATATGAAAAAAAGAATCAGTCTCTAAAAAGATTCCATCTAACATCACATGAACTCTCGAGTTCTTAAAAAAAGCCTCAAGGCATGCAAAAACATCAACATGTTGCTGCTCAATAAAATGTTCAAGAAAGTGAATTGTGCATTACATGCAAACCCATTGCTGTAGGTAAGTAGAGCCCTAAACAAGCATGATTTGTCAAAAACTTTTGACTGGAAGAAATCTTTATATGAGCTTTCAGCCTTCCAGTTCAAGTGGAACTGTTGGTCCAAAAGAGGGCTTTCGTTAAGAGCAGCAATTTATCTATTCTTCAGAAAGAGGGTTTTCAACAAGAGCAACCATCCACCAGAATCAGATACACGAAGAAATTAAAAATGAGGCGGCAAAGCATAGGTAAAAGAAAGCCATGTTTGTTTCTGAGTTTCAACAGAAATGCTCACATCTTATCTCCCCAAGTCCTTACCAGAGAAAATCAACAGAAAGAATCAGGTCACTCATGATCTAAAGAAGCTGCATCTCGTATTAGAATCCTACTAATTGCAACAGACTGCATCCCATTTTCCTGTTGAATTCTCATGAAAATAACTCCTACGTCACAATGGTCACATGACACCTCTTCATACAATTCAATTGTCCAGAGAAACTTAAAGTAGTAGAGGAAAGTGGAAACCACTATAATTCAAGACCTTAAATACATGAGATTAAGCAAAAAGAAAAAAGAAACAAGGGTACCAGGAATTGCCCTTCCCAGCAATCAATCATTGAGAATTTGAGGATCAATAAACCTCTTTTCTCTACAACCCATCCGTGACAATATTTGCATCCTTGTCCATGTCACGGACTACATATTTACAATCTGATGAAGAAGACAGATGTTGTCTTCACTGTATAAGTAGTAAGTACAATCCCCCTTGAGCCTGTTCAGAGAGATGATGAACATCAATGCCAACTAATATTAGTTTACAAAGAAAACCCAACATGAACCCTATATGGATTCACATCCCAAATCCAAAGACATCCACGTTTTGACTGACTCAACAGCAGACAGTCTTAATGGAGAAATCAGCAAATGAGCACGGAATATCTGCAGAAAACAGTGCGGGAAATTTTCTTCTTCTTCTTTTTTCTTTTTTCCTGTTCAAGAACAGCAATCAGGGCAACGAATCAACCCATTCTCATTGCACTCCAAACACCTCTTCAATACCCCTTCATCTTCATCGAACACCTTCCTACTTCCGCTGCAATTCGTGCACGGGACAAACCTCGCATCCCCGCAACAATCGCACACAAACCCAGGCGCCCGTTTCGGAAACCGCTCGAGAATTTTCGCCAATTCGCCGGCTTCACAAAGCTGCTTGATCACATCAGCTCCGCCCACATACTTGCCTCCAACGAAAACCTGCGGCAAGCTGACATTTTTCTCCCCCAACGCACTCTGCAGCTCCTTCCTGTACGCCGAGTCCATCGATACATCCCTCTCGTCGACCCAAACTCTGAATCCCCTAAATATCATCCTCACCGCGTAACAATCCTCGAACGTCCTCCGAATCCCACGCAAACTGGTGAAATACACCACGATCCTATCCTCCGTGCCCGGTAACCTAAACGCACAGCTGTAATCATACCCGCAATCCACCGACTTCGCGGGTTTTAGCTTGGAAGGAGGGGCGTGAGCTACGGTTTGGGTCTCATCGGCGCCCCGAGACGGGGACTTGGCGGATTCGAACAAACTGCGGAGCCTCCGGACCTTACCCTTGATGGAGTCGCCGGAGGGCATGAGCGATTCGATCGAGCTGTAGATGCTCTTGGCGGAACCAGCTCGCTCAAGGGAGGAGGGCTTGTCGCCGGAGGGCGGCTTCTCCGCGTGCATGGTGAACGACCGGGTGAACAGAGACGGCTTCCGCTGCTTGGCTGAGAAATCGAAATTGGCATCGCGATTGGCCATCTGAGAGCTCGATGGACGGACGATGACGGTTCACCTCGCGGGGGCTTTACGTGCGATCGAAGGTTAAAAAAATAAAAAATTAAAATTGGCGGAGAGATGGAAATGAAGATGGCGGAGGAGGAACGAGGAGAAAAAAGTTGTGGAGGAGCGGCTTTGGGAGGCGTAGGTACAAAGGCAAAAGAGGATGGAAAAAAAGATTATTAGGGATTTTTCGGGAATTCCCGTCGATTTTGGGACGGTGGGGCTGGCGACTGGACTGGACGCACCGCCTACTCGGAAAAAGGGCGACGCGGTTGGAAAAGCTTCGTTTGAATTCGATGATGTCGTATTCCGTGATCCGCAACAGGTCTTTGGACTTTTACTTTTTTAGTTACGAACGGAGCCGAAGCCTAACGGTTCTAAGCCCATGTTGGCCAACCGTGGAATTAAAAAGTCCCGAGATATAAAGCCAATTTCCGCAACTCCTTTCTAGAAAAGAATGTTCTTAATATGATGGCCAATTCTTGTGCAAGGAGAGCTCGGATAGCAGAGCCAGTCCCCAAGCGCCGGAGATGGACATGGGTGATTGGAGAGAGATCACGACTTGACTCGAATTTTCTTGATAGCGATGATCATTAAGATAGGTTTGAATATCAAACTCTAGATCATCTCTAGGACAGGATGAAATACTTATATGGTATGTGCCTTCAATTTTGTTGCTTTTATCACGAGCATCTTGAACTTTCAATTTTTGCAAGTCGCCTACCTTATGGGATTCGTATAATTGAATTCTTTCGCCAGCTATAAGTACGGAAATGTTGGCCACCGACAAAAAGAAACAAGAAAATTAAGACTCCTTAATTCAAAATGCTAATGCTCTTTATGAAGTAAACGAGAATTAGGAAAAGATAAATGGCAACTCACCTCATAATTGAGAGTCACATTGCTTCTTCTTTTTTAGGATAATTCGTTGAATTCCATTTCACACGCAGATACTTAACGACAAAGCCAATCCTGTTTCTCCTAGCACATGGTTTTTCACAATGCTGATCAACAATATTAATCGGGGTTACACAAATAGCACCTATGTGTCAAGCACATTGGTGAAAAAAATGCCAACTCGAATCATGGAAGGCTTTGAAAGAATCATCGGACACAATCTGGATTTTGTACTCACTTGTGAATTTCTTAAGAGCCAATATATGCCCTGCAGAATGAACTATAGATGAATTTCTAATCGCAGATGCATACTCCTCGTAAGTTTCAAAGCTATTTCCAAACAGTACTACATTCTTCAGCGTGGCCGCCTCCTGATTGGCATGCAGAAGATTGTCGTATAACTCGGCCTCGCAATGAGGCATGTAAAAAAGCGTGGGCTTTAGAGCACAGCGACGACCTTGCTCATTAACCGAGAGGACAGAGCAACCGAGATCTTGTAACACTTGAGATTCTGTTGCAGAAAGAATGGGATCAAAAACTTCTATGCCTCCTATCCAACTGAACTTTCTCTTCATCAATAATAAGAGGCTCAGCTGCAACCTCGGGGTTTCATATGAGTCGATGCTGCCGATACCATAAACAACCACCTGCATCTCCGATTCAGAGCCCAAAACCTGGCGAAAGCAACTAAAAGTTTCTGAATTTTCAATTTGTTCCACAAAACACTGGTAGAACTGAGAGGTCTCCATCCTCTTCATACATATATCCAGCATCTGCAACAATTTTGAGACTCTTTCACTATCAATGTTGGCATCTGCTGGAGTCCATGCTTCTCTTACTTCTGGCAGTTTGATCCTTGGGACATATCTTCTTTGTTTGCCATGCCGTCGTCCAACAACAGTCCATTCTCCATTTAAGGAACAATTTCCAACAGTAAGGGTTTTTGCAGAAGCAGCCATATCATGCAAGATCTTCTAACCTGTCTTTGATCCTGCTCAAGTAAGTAGAGTCAACAGGTCAATCGTGGGGCAGAAAAAAGAGAAAGCAAGACAGCATAATACATGCCATATGGAAGTGACACAAAAATCCAACAAAGAAGTGCATTGATTCTGCCATATACATTCCACGCGTTTCTGTTTTCTTATCTCCCATTTTGTTAGGTACCTTTAAGATGACATAGACAATAAAAGAAAGGTCCACTGTAAAACTTAGGTAGTCATCATCAGCCATCATTACAAATGAATTCTCAGCCAATATGGCATGTGCATGAGCAAAACTATCTATCTGCAGACTCTATCCTTCAAATTACAGTTAGACGTCATCCAACAAAATCACCAGAAATATTGGCATGCCCTCACTATTCATTCCCTAAACATCACCGATGGGATCTTCTTAAAGAATTTCATTTCAAGTTCAACAGACTTAACAGCATCAATGTTGTGTTGATGACCCGACAGGGCATCTTAGTCTTCATACTTTGATATTGAGGATGGCAAGTGCAAAGCAGATACTGCTTTATCATGAATCCTTCTATATTTTGGGCAGCACATGTGTTTAATAATCAAGAAGCTCATGGAGTCCAACTAGAAAGTTAATTGAGTGCACGAATAATACTCTTCCCATCAACTCACATATCCAAATGACTCCCACGTATGAATAATACTCTTTCCATCAACTCACATAATACACTCTCTTTTACATCAGTCGAAATGCATTCACAGACAGGACGGAATGTAAGACGGTGAGAATGGCATACATGTCCTCCCCAACTATGCCTTTCATTTTCATAACAACAAACAAAATTTCCAGATCATCTACACATCACTGCAGTTGACATAATAAATGGTGATCAACACCAATTAAAGTTCAAACCACGCAAAACGCAAGAGAGATGGAGGACTCCCTCAACAAGAAGAAGGGGAATGGCTAGTTTGCTCCAAAAAGCTTCTAACTCAGTTTCCCTTCTATCTTATACAAGAATCACAAGTCGGGTAAGGGAACCAAAAACTTGAAAACTATGAGCAATTCATTCATCCTCAGCGATAGCCACATATGCTCCAAGTTCTCTGCTAATCATAAATTTGCCTCTAACTTGAACCGAACCGAGAGTGATCTTTCAATACACAGGACATAAACAGATAGCTCAAGCTCAATTGAGAAAGTTATCGTATATGCACTAGCATCTTACAGGGGACTAATGAAACTCTCCCAATAGCTGAGGCAGAGCGAAATTGAGTCTTCCCATCTCCAACAATTACGAATACCCCGAGAACCAATCAAACAGCAAAGACGCAACTGATAGACCGGCATTGGCGCTAAAATCAAGACCCAAAGACTCATTCGCCAACGCGAGAATTCAACCAGAAAGAGGCTAATAGCTGCAGTGGCGAATTCCGCAGTTACCTTCGTTTCAGGAGAAAGGGAACGTTCTGATCCGGATCCGCGAGATCGAAAATTCTATCGAGCTCGAACTCGTGATGAATCAAGTCCTCGTCCTCTTCCTCTTCCTCGCACCGAAGCGATGTCTTTCGCTGTTGCGAGATCAAGCTTTGGAATTACAGCGAACTTGGAAGGAGGACAGAGGATCTGAGAAGATGGAGAAACCCTAACACCACCTTCTCTTTCAGGCGCTCTCTCTCTGACTCTGCGCCTCTCCGGCTGCGCCTTTGATTTTCTTTGGAATATAAAAAATTAAGAGAAAATTCCAAAAAAGACCCCAAAGTGTTATTGATTTTTCAAATAAAAGCCCGGAGTAAATTTTGTTCCAAATAATGGCTCGAAGTGGCTATGGTCGTTTCAAATAAGAGCTTGAAATAATTATGATTGTTTCAAATAAGAGCCCGACTTCATCAATCACTAATTGGTTAAGGGCATTTTCGTCATTTACCTATTTTTTTTCCTAGTTCATCTTTTTCGTTGCTGGTAGTCGATCGGCCATCAGCGAACCCGTAGAGGGTTGGGTGAGGGTCACCCTTGCCTAATTCGGTGAGGGCCACCCTTGTCGGCAATAGGCAAGGCGACCCTTGCCCTGGGGGAGGCCGGTGAGGACCGATCTTGCAAGTGGTTCCAAGGCGAGGGTCATCCCACCCTCGCTAACCTCGCCCACGATTAGTGAGGATTGACCTCGAGTGTGGTCGCGAAGGATGGCCTCAACTAGGGAGAGGGTCACCTCGCCTAAGCGAGGCCGTTCCTCACCTATGACCAGCGAGGGCAACCCTCACCAAGCTCTCCATGGGTTTCGCCAGTGGTCGGGCAATGGAGAAAAAGATAAACCATAAGAAAAAAAAGAGAAAATAGTAAATTACGAAAATGCCCTTGATTACTGAGAAGTTAAGTTCTTATTTGAAATAGACATAACCACTTTAGACTTTTTTTATACAATATTCACTTTAAGCCTTTGTTTGAAAAAGTGATGGTACTCCAAGCTTTTATTTGAAATAAGGTCTACTCCAAACCCTTATTTTATAAAATATGGGTCATTTTTTGGAATTTTCCTAAAAATTAATAAATATTACCAAAAGAAAAAAAGTATATGAGAATCTATCAATGAATTTTTTTTAGAAAATTCAAAAAATCCTTTTCTTTTCCGATTAAAAAAAATCCTTGAAGTAGCTAAATTTCTTCAAAGAAGAGCCTCATGCAACTAGCATGGGAGACTTTAGGCTTGTTTACTTGCCATAGAGCAACTGATTTTATTCTTTTATTATTAGGAACGGAAATCCATTTAGTAAATTTTTTATTTCGATGAATAGATTTGGAATATAATTGAAAAGTAAAAAAAAAAATTGTTATCAGGAGCAACTCCAAAATTAATTTTCATTTTTTCTCCATTTTCTTTTTCTTCTTCAATGTTTAGTTGATCATTAGCCTTGAGATAGCTGATGGTCAGCCAAACGAGGGTTAGCAACCTCGTTAGAGGGTCACTGACCCCCGATGATGCTGAGCCTCATCGTCTAAGCTTTGTTGACAGCTAGGTGAGCTCAACATTGCCTAGCCAAGGTGAGCCCAAGCCTCATCCAATCATCGACAAGGCTCAACCTTATTAGCCCACCGTAAGGTTGGCGTCGCCTAACTAAGGTGAGGTCGACCTCATGGTGACCCGACAAGGTTGAACTCATCGTGGTTGGGCAAGCTCGAGCTCACCCAGCCAAGGTAAGGTCAAGCCTTGCCTAGCTATTGACAAGGCTTGGCCTCGCCAAGGTTTGACAACCCTCCTGCAATGTTGTTGCCCATCCGAAGGCCAATAATCGGCTAAAACTTGAAGGGGGAGAAAATTAAAAAAGAAAAAAAGAGAAAAATACAATAAAATATTGAAAATTTATAAGTTGTAAAAGAATATAAAATCTCCATTAAACACATTTCTATCCCAAAAATACAAATTTTAGGTAATTGCTAGACGCTTTCAAATGTCCATAAACTCATATAGGGAATATAATATAAAAAATAATTTATTGATAAGAATTATTCTCGATAATAGAACGTTACCAAACACTCTCAAGGTGTATGTGATAAATATTCTAATTTATGTTTTACTATATTTCTACTCTCGGTAATAGTTTCGAAACAAAACCTATTTGGCAAATTCATTTTTATATTTTCAAGATAAATTTTGTACTCAGAAATAGATTTGATAAAAAATAATCCCTATAATCTAACAATTAAAGCCGAAAGAAGTCGGTTTCATGAGAGATTCTCTCTACTCAGAGATGAATGGCCATGATAATTTAGTACTCTCTAAAGTCATCTTGATGTAAATTCCTTAATATCGTGATTTAAAAAAAAATATCGAGGGCCCACTTTTCCAGTTATAAATTGGATAATGAATAGTAAAACGAAACCAAAAAAACCCCAATTTAAGTCAAAAGAAAAGGAAAGAATAAAATCCCAATATTGGTCAAAAAGAAAAAAAAAGAGAGAGGAGAGAATATCCCAATAAAAGGGCGAAACTCTCTTCCCGGGCCAAAAAAGGGAGCCTCATGGGCTTAATTGTTGCGCAGGTCTCTTTTTCCTTTCCCGCTCTTCTTCTTCTTCTCCCTCTCTTCTCTTCTGTGTTGAAGAACCAGAAGTGAACTAGGGTTTTGAAGGTCCCATTCCCCTGGGGTCTCGGGTCCACCTGAGCTTGCCACGCTCCACACCGGAACCACCCCTCGCTCTCTCCATCGCGGGAGGTAGGAATCGCTTCGCATCCGCAAGCATGATGTACGGTGACCCTCAGCAGCAGCAGCAGCAGCAGCAGCCGCCGCCGCAGCAGCCAGGTGGCGAGTTCCACCGGGGCCCCCCGCCCCCGCCGCCTCCGATGATGATGCGGCAGCCCTCCGCTTCGTCCACCAACCTCGCCCCTCCGGATTATCAGCAGCACCACCAGGCGGGTCCGCCTCCCCCGCATCAAGCTCATCCTTACGACGGTACAGCGCCTTCCCCATGTGTACACTCGTGGCATTAAATGATATCATACGAGTAAATGTCGTCCTAGGGATTGGCGAAGGGTATGCTGTATTCGTTTCTCTATGGATTTGGCTATTGAGCTGTCGGCGTTCTTGCTCATAAGTCCGAATTCGGTCTGTCCTTGCAGTTAGTCGTAGCAACTAGCAACTCAGCTTTTTCGAAGGCATTTAAGTCAGGATACTAGTGCATGAAATGACTTATGCGTAGAGAGTCTCAGTTATACAGAGCAAAGAATCGCTGGTGTTGGGAGGCGACAATTCTGATTTCTTTCGATCTTCGTTTTTACTGGTTATAGTGTTGTCTTCCCATACACCAACTNAGGTTTAGTCCCAAATATACTCCCAACTTTTTATTGTCTCAAGAAAAACCCAAAACTTTAGGTTCAGTCCCAAATCTGCCCCGAACTTTTTTTTGTCTTAGAAAAAACCTCAAACTTTAGGTTTAGTCCCAAATCTGCCCCAAACTTTTCTTTAATCTCAGAAAAAAACCCCAAACTCTTAATCTATTCCCAAATCTATCCCAATTTTTTTTGTTAAAAAGAAAATCATCAAATTTTACTATAATCCTAAATTTGCCCTCATTAGCCTCTGTCAAAAAGCCGTATTAGTAATCCCTAATTTTTTATATCCTAAAATGGTTTTATTTTGAAAATAATTTTCTATAACATCTTGTTTATGTGTATTTATTATCTATGTGGAAATGCCATGTTAAGTTGGGACTAGACCATGGGGTATATTTGAGAACATATAAAAAATTGGTGATTTTTTTAGTACAAACGGAGGGTAAAACCCCAAGTAGTATACCCGTTAATTGCAGCGTGTTATTTAATTTAGAAATTTGATGGTAAAATTTAACGGAAAATAATATATGGTAATTTTTTTGGTGGTCAAAAAAATAATTTTGAGTAAATTTGTCATATGTGTACCAATTTGAGATTTTTTTACACAAAACAAAATTCGGGGTAGATTTGGGACTAAAATTAAAGTTTAGGGTTTTTTTTGAGACAAAAGAAAAGTTCGGGGCAGATTTGGAACTAAACCTAAAGTTTGGGGTTTTTCTTGAGACAAAAAAAGTTCAGGGTATATTTGGGACTTGACCTAAAGTTTGGGGTTTTTTTTGGAATTGGCCCTAAAATCTCCATTAAACATATTTCTATCCCGAAAATACACATTTTAGATAATTGCCGGATGCTTTCAAATGTCTATAAACTCATATAGGGAATATAATATAAAAAATAATTTATTAATAAAAATTATTCTCGATAACAGAACGTTACCAAACACTCTCAAGGTGTATGTGATAAATATTCTAATTTATGTTTTACTATATTTCTACTCTCGGTAATAGTTTCGAAACAAAACTTATTTGGCAAATTCATTTTTATATTTTCAAGATCAATTTTGTACTCAGAAATAGATTTAATAAAAAATAATCCCTATAATCTAACAATTAAAGCCGAAAGAAGTCGGTTTCATGAGGGATTCTCTCTGCTCAGAGATGAATGGCCATGATAATTTAGTACTCTCTAAAGTCATCTTGATGTAAATTCCTTAATATCGTGATTTAAAAAAAATCTCGAGGGCCCACTTTTCCAGTTATAAATTGGATAATGAATATTAGTAAAACGAAACCAAAAAAACCCCAATTTAAGTCAAAAGAAAAGGAAAGAATAAAATCCCAATATTGGTCAAAAAGAAAAAAAAAAAGAGAGAGGAGAGAATAAAAGGGCGAAACTCTCTTCCCGGGCCAAAAAAGGGAGCCTCGTGGGCTTAATTGTTGCGCAGGTCTCTTTTTCCTTTCCCGCTCTTCTTCTTCTTCTCCCTCTTTTCTCTTCTGCGTTGAAGAACCAGAAGTGAACTAGGGTTTTGAAGGTCCCAGTCCCCTGGGGTCTCGGGTCCACCTGAGCTTGCCACGCTCCACACCGGAACCACCCCTCGCTCTCTCCATCGCGGGAGGTAGGAATCGCTTCGCATCCGCAAGCATGATGTACGGTGACCCTCAGCAGCAGCAGCAGCAGCAGCAGCCGCCGCCGCAGCAGCCAGGTGGCGAGTTCCACCGGGGCCCCCCGCCCCCGCCGCCTCCGATGATGATGCGGCAGCCCTCCGCTTCGTCCACCAACCTCGCCCCTCCGGATTATCAGCAGCACCACCAGGCGGGTCCGCCTCCCCCGCATCAAGCTCATCCTTACGACGGTACAGCGCCTTCCCCATGTGTACACTCGTGGCATTAAATGATATCATACGAGTAAATGTCGTCCTAGGGATTGGCGAAGGGTATGCTGTATTCGTTTCTCTATGGATTTGGCTATTGAGCTGTCGGCGTTCTTGCTCATAAGTCCGAATTCGGTCTGTCCTTGCAGTTAGTCGTAGCAACTAGCAACTCAGCTTTTTCGAAGGCATTTAAGTCAGGATACTAGTGCATGAAATGACTTATGCGTAGAGAGTCTCAGTTATACAGAGCAAAGAATCGCTGGTGTTGGGAGGCGACAATTCAGATTTCTTTCGATCTTCGTTTTTACTGGTTATAGTGTTGTCTTCCCATACACCAACTGGCGATCCAGGTTTGCAGTTTTTCAAATCATAACCGAGGATAATTGACAACTTGCCTACTGTCTCATTTTAGAAATGTCAAGTGTAAATTCAATTCAGCTTCCTCTCCATACCTGTACCTCACTTAGCCTCCCTTTTGCCGGCATTATTGAGATCACCATTTTTTTATCACATCTTTTATTAGAAAGCTTCTTTCTCACCTGGCCAGTAGCATGTGCATGTGCGTGCTTGTGTGCGTTTGAAACTTGGGAGGGGTTGACCCATTGCTAAAAAGTTGCCTTGCCTTTTCTTCATACTGGCATGGACAATACAGGAGTTTTATGCATTATTATAAGAAATAAATCGAGATATTGATCACTGGTATTTTTGTCAAGCTATGCATTGTAGGCAAGTACAATGAATAAAAATTTTGGGAAGAAATGAGTAGTTTAATATTAGTTAATTTTGTAATGATCTATTGGGTCTGTGTACTGTTATGAATTATGATGTACTCATGGGAGAATAATAGGAGAATCCCTGTTCAGTTTTATACTTCTGTCTTTATATGCAGCTCATAATGATAATTTTGCTGCGAAAAGAATGAGAAAGCTTACACAAAGGAGGGCAGTTGACTACACCAGCACTGTTGTGCGCTATATGCAGGTATCTTTTCTACCATCTTGTGCATGCTCTACTAGATGCAGGTGGTTCAACATCTCCTTGTGCCATTGGTACTTTCTGCTTATCAGAGCAAATTGCATTTTTTTTTTCTTGGCTCTTTCTCTCCTACAGATTTGTTTTTCTAGAACTGGGTGAATATTTATTACTGACCTACCTTTGGATGCTTTAAATTTTCTGAAGCTGTTGGTTAATTGCGATGCAGTGCAAGTCTGTTTGGGTTTGGTTGTGAAGCTTGTAATTGTGTTTTGCAGATTCGTATGTGGCAGAGGGATTCCAGAGACAGGACGGTGTTGCAGCCTACACCAGCTGCAGCCATTGATGTAAGCATCATCTGTGCTTTTTTTTTTATCATCCCCTATCATATGCTGAATTGATACTGTTTGAGGATCTTTTATCATCTACCTATCCTTCATGCAGATGTTACCAGCTGTTGCATATTCAGATAATCCTTCCACAAGCTTTGCTGCAAAGTTTGTTCATACGTCCGTTAACAAGAACCGTTGTTCAATCAATCGAGTTTTGGTGAGAGGAACCGTCATTTAGAATGGGATGCTATTTCTCTTTAAAGTAGTGGCATAATAACTTTTTGATTGAGAGAAATGACCTGCTTCTCAAGTTTATACATCTTTTGGGCCTAGCATATAAAATTCTACTTTTCCTGCCAAATTTGACAAGTACTTGTCATTTAATCTTTTCCATGCTATGAGCTCAAAACTTTCATCCAAGTGTTTGCTGACCTTTTCTTTGTCTTTCTAAGTGGACTCCTACGGGGCGGCGTCTCATTACAGGTTCTCATAGTGGCGAATTCACTCTTTGGAATGGACAGTCTTTCAATTTCGAAATGATTCTTCAGGTAATATAAATGGCCAAATCCTTATACCTTGTTTTTGAGGAACCTAGAGGAATGTTTAGTTAATAGGTTTTGGTGCATTGTCTGATTTCTAGGCGCATGATCAAGCAATTAGGTCAATGGTGTGGAGCCACAATGACAATTGGATGGTTTCTGGCGATGATGGAGGATCTATAAAGTACATCATTTAACATTTCCCTTTCTAGAGTACAAATTTTCACATTTAAATTATAAGTGCCCCTGCCCACACCCGCCTGGGCCCCCCAAGACCCAAAAAAAAAAAAAGTCTCTCATGGATGCACAGATGTGTTGGGACTCAGCATTTTCTTTTATTGCTCATGAATTGTGTTTGCCGGGAATATTTCTCAGGTATTGGCAGAACAACATGAACAATGTGAAGGCTAATAAATCTGCTCATAAAGAATCAGTTCGGGACTTAAGGTCAGCCTTACGAATGCCATTGTTTATGCCTGCACCCTAGCTAGATGGGGCATGTCATGATTGAACTTTTGTAACAGCTTCTGTAGGACAGACTTGAAGTTCTGTTCCTGCTCTGATGATACTACTGTTAAAGTCTGGGACTTTGCTCGATGCCAAGAAGAGCGTTCGTTATCTGGTAATGTGACCAAACACTTGTCTAATGCAAGATTGTCTTACTCATTGTCAGTATGGAGCTCCCTTTGCCTTTTCATTTTACTTAATCATGAGAATTTGCATGGTTCGTTTACAGTTTGGGCTTTGGTGAAGTTGCAGGAATTTATCTGCACCTTTGTTAGTTATAGATGTTCTAGATTTCTGGAGTTCTCACTTAAATTGTCACTGTAGAATTCTGTTGGGATTGTCTTCTTGTGGTACAATGCTTTCTTTTACTTGGTTAATATTTTAACCGTCTTGTTATGTCTAACATCATGTTAATGGAGTTTGATAGTTTGTTTAGTTTTCGATTAATTTGAGGTCCAGAGTTAAACAGCATAGCATCTTTTAATTTGTTGCAACTGTAGCACAAGATGACAAAGGTTTTGCATAACATAATATCTTAAAAACTTTTGCCCAACCAAGTCCTGAAAGCTGTGTATTCCTTTTCAAGACCGTCAGTATTTCTTGAATAAGTTAATCTTTCAGTCATGAAAAGGAATTTTGAAAGCAATCAGTCTCTTGGAAGAATCAGTTTGAAGGAGTGCATTGCAATTATGAGCCAGTAGGATGTAGAGGTGTTTCCATCAATTGAATGACTTTCAAGTAATGGTTCAACTCCCCTCGGAAATCAATTAACCTGGTGTGCTCATTTAATCAGTGGTCTTCTTTTGGTGGCTACTGTCACCAAGGAGGCCATGGCTCCAAAGCAATTGTTGGTTCTCAGTTTTGCGATGGTGGTCATGCCTCCTTGGGTGAAAATCTACAGATTGTTGTTGATGTCTTGTTTTCTCAAACATTGAGACAATATAGTCAGGTAACCTGGAGCTTTAGAATTTTTCATGTGGACTTAAGGATTACTTCCCTATCTCTAGCTTTCACGCATGTGACCTCTTCCTCCCTGTTTTGCACCTGGAAATGATCAAATGTCTGTGTTTGCTTTTTTCCCTGTGGTACTGGCACTTACATCTTGTATAGATTTATTAGATTATATGGTAGGAAAACTTATCTCTCGAAATCCTTTGCTGTGAAACATAAATAGTTTCTGTGTATATGTGTTATGCCAGCTTTGCTTACAATAAAACAAGACTTCTTTTTATGTGTGGGTTAAACTCAGGCAGGTCATGGTTGGGATGTGAAGAGCGTCGATTGGCACCCTACCAAATCTTTGTTAGTTTCAGGTTTACAAATTTTTGCCATAATCTTTTCCCTGAGATTTATAAGTTCCTCGGGCACCATCATCACATTTTTTTTATTGCTTATTAGGTGGTAAGGACAATCTCGTAAAACTATGGGATGCTAAATCAGGAAGGGAGCTTTGTTCATTGTGAGTGCTCGATATTTTATAACTATTGAAGGGTTAGTTTATCATCATACATTCTGAGATGTATTACATGTCTGTTGAAGTCATGGCCACAAGAATACCGTGCTTTGTGTCAAGTGGAACCAAAATGGAAACTGGGTGTTAACTGCCGGGAAGGATCAAATCATCAAGGTGCTTACTTTCTCAATTTGGCTGTCGTTATATGGCAGGCTTGGGCTTGATACTTGATTGTAATCAAGTTTTATCCTTTCATTGTTTTTGATATGTTTTTCAGTATGTCCACCTTCAATTGCAGTCTAAGCATATTGCCTTGTGACTGCAGCTTTATGACATCAGGGCTATGAAGGAGCTTGAATCTTTCCGTGGTCATCGAAAGGATATCACTGGTGAGTGATGACCAAATGTTATGTTGCTTGCTACAGTTACAGTTAAGAGCTAGTTGAGTAAGATCCACTCTAGCTTATCAGTGTGTTGGACTAAAGTTAATGTCTCTCATTCTACCACATTACTACGTCTGATATTCATAATGAAACATTTGCTTTTCAAATTTTTATAGCATTGGCTTGGCATCCATTCCATGAGGAGTACTTTGTCAGTGGGAGCTTCGATGGATCCATCTTCCATTGGCTTGTCGGGTAAACATCTAATACATAGTTTAATAACATTTGGCTCACCTTGTCAAGTATCCTTTCACAGCTTGCCATATCACTTTGCAAACTAATTTTGTAAGCTAGTCTTGTTGTGCCTAGCACTGCTCTTAGATTAACATAACTTTATGGCAGAAGACATAATTGAAGTGGAAAAGGTGATTGGTCAAATAGTAGCTTTTGATATCATTGTTTACAAGACTCAACATTTAGTAATGGACTGGCCCATTCCTAGAAGTCCTTGGGGGCTCTCTTTAAGGTTAAGTAGGGAAGGCTTAAACTGAAATTTCTTCAGCAGGTGTGAAAAATTGGAATGTCATTTTTATGCCATCTGAGGAATCATATCCTCTGTACGATGTATGTCTAGTAGATGTATGAGGGTTTCTTCCACTTGGGCATGAAGCTTCTGGACTTACAATTGATGTTCTACATGTATATGAAACATAAGGTCTACAAACAATTTTAGACTACATCTGTAAAATTACACTTCCCTTGAATGTGAATGAAAAAAATACTTACAGATGGAATAAAGTTGATACCCAGTAGCAAGGTAAAAATGGAACTTATGACGTCTATTAAGTACAGTTAACTTGAACAGGATGAGAAAGAGATACGTTTATGTTGGAGGGACTGAAGTTGATTGTTGGAGCAAGGTTAAAGGGAGTAATTTAGTGGGACTTGATCTTGGGTCACTCTTCAAACTGCATGTAATTCACTTTTTTGCCACTCTTCTATGTACTGCATGGATACATTAGTTAATAAGTCAGTCTTGTTCCTTGGTTACTTCGATCAATTATTATTTGTTTTATTTTCTTTTCTACTTTCATTTTTTGGCTGTCTTTAGTGTCTTCTAACTGTCAGAAACAATTTCAGGCACGAAACACCTCAGATTGAAATACCCAACGCGCATGATAATAGTGTATGGGACCTCGCATGGCATCCTATTGGCTATTTGCTCTGCAGGTAAATCTGAGTTATTTCTATGGGTGCACTTTGGGTGGTTTATACTTCTGACCTTTTGCTTTTCCTTGTGCTTTTAGCATCTTTACTTTGTGTTATATTGAAAAACCTCGCATCTTTTAAAACACATACTCTTTAATTTGTCCTTTTAGAAAAATGAAAAAACAGTAATTTCTTTTAAGGGGGACAGGAAAGCTAAATTTACTGATTTTAAGTCATAGTAAGCACACCCAAACTTCCTTTCATTTACTAGAAAAGGTGTAAGTGGGTGATCTGCTATCTTGTGCTATATCGTCTGCAAATTACCTGATTTTGTATAATATCTGCAGTGGTATCTAATTGTAACTGTGACTTCTGCTTTCAACTACTAAACGTGTTTTTTTCTTACTGCAGTGGTAGCAATGATCATACGACCAAGTTTTGGTGCAGAAATAGGCCAGGTGATACTCCTCGCGATAAATTTAACATGGGACCCAACCAAGGTTAGTTTCTGCTTCTTTTTGTGGACTCACTGTATTAAAATTAGTTGAACAGTTCTTAGTTTACAATAGACTAGCTGCTTTTATCATATAGAAATGAGAAAATGCAAATTCTTTTAGGCATGATTTGGCATGCGTGCTTCATCACTTACACTGAAGGATTTTATGCTGCCGATGTTAGACAATCTCTCGAAACTAAGCATTGATTGATCTATGGCAGGTTATGGTGAACAAAATCCTGCTCTTGCTGGCCGCATGCCTGGCAATTTCCCTGTACCTGAAACCCCAACAACTCCAGGACCGTTTGGAGCGGGCTTGTCCCGAAATGATGGGACCATTCCAGGTGTTGGAGTTGCCATGCCGCTGTCAATTCCCTCTTTAGATTTTTCTTCTCAGGGAGAGCAGAAGCAGCCTCTTCCAGGTTCAATGCCTGTTGGAGCTCCTCCTCTACCACCTGGTCCACATCCCTCCCTCCTTGCTGGTAGTCAGCAGCAGCCTTATCAACAAAATCCTCAGCAAATGCAGCAACAGCAACAGCAACAGCATCAGCCATTCCCACAGCAAATGGCTCCTTTACCTATGCCACCTCCAAATATGCCACAGTTACAACCTCCATCTCATTTACCTCTGCTTCCTCATCCTCATTTACCTCGACCTCCACCCCAGATGCCTCCGCTTAATATGCCCTCACAGGTACCTTCATCAATGCCTGCATCTTTACTTGTTCTGTCTCCAGGAACTACCTCACATCCTTTGTGAATGCATATATAGGAAAAGGGGTATTTACTTGATCTAATTGCACGAGAGTTGTATTGTTGGTTTAGATGTTTGCTCCCAGAAGCATTAGTAAGCGAGTGTATCTATATTTTTATTGAAGGGCATGCAAGGTACAATGAATCAGATGGTTCCTCCCATGCCACAAGGCCATTATATGGGCATGAACCCAATGCACTCGGGATCATTACCCTCAAGTGGTGGACCTCCTCCAGTTGGTGGGTTTCCTGGTAGTTTGCCAAATATGCAAGGCCCATCAAGTGGAGGTGGGGCCCAAATGTATCCAACAGGTGGTCCATATAACCGTCCACAAGGTGGACAAATGCCTATGATGCCAGGTTTCAATCCTTTTCAGGTATGATAATCCAAACTGCCAGTAGAAATGGTTTAGCATTTTGCCATTCAGTTGTCGAAGTATTCTCTTGGTTTTTGATTCATGGCTTGGAAGCCTTTCGGTATATTCTTATAATGGCTGAATCTAATGCTTATTGGAAGAGAGGCCTTTTAGTTAATCATGTCGATGGGCACTGGAAAATCTTGCTTCAAAAAAATCTAGTGAATGCCTATTACTGAGTTAATCTAAAGTACTTAAAGCTTTTTGAGTAGTAACAGTTGATACGAGACAGAAGGCTATGTCGCAAAAATTGTCAGTCTATGTTGTCACTGCTACTGCTGTGACTGCTGTGAGAACTTTTTAAATTTTCCTCTTTCAAAGCAGTTCCCTTTATAAACTTGTATTTGCACTCCTATGCACTGTTGACAATTAGCTGGGTGGCCAGATAATCATCTCATTCTGTTATCAGTAGTATTATTTTTCTCCATGAGCATGATATTCTAATTCAGTGGAAGCTGACTGTATCTTCTTTGCAGCCTGGAAATCAATCAGGTATGCCTCCCCCACCGCCTCCCGGTCCTCCACCACATGGTCAAGCACCTCAATGACTGAACCCATCAAAGTTTGTTGCATTCTGAAGGGGCTTCATTAATTCTTTTCCTCCTAGTGTTGTAGTGCTGGCTTCTCTTCTTTTTTAATTTATTTTTCTTCCTTCCTTTCTGTAAAACATGTATCCAGCTCTTTTTGATGTGGGAATGCATCAGAAAACACTATTGTATCTTCTTGTTTCTTAGTTTCATGAGCTGTAGGGACGGGCTGTTATTCTGAAGATGTTCATCTTAGTGCAATTAATAGTCCGAGGGAACATATAATCTTGAATCTTCATGGCTTTGAGAGTGATTTTTGATGAGGGATGTAACATGAGGCTAATAACCGTTGACTGGTTTTGTATAATGCATTTCGATGCCATATAGTTTTGTTTGCGTGTGGTACTCGTATACTAAAACGAGTCATACCAATCAGTCATTGCATCAGAAGAAAATCCAGATTAAGATCCGTTTGTAACAAGTTTTACGGTGTACGTCAGTTTTTCTAAAAATCTAAGGGCTATGCAATTTGACTTTTACTGAATGGATAATATTTTGGATCTTTCAAATATACAAATGTCCAGTTTAAGCTGATAGAATTGATAAGAGATTTGGGAATGAAATGGACTTGTTGAAACCCTTTTGAGTGACCGCCAAGTTTGTTTTTCAGTAAGATGTCCTAAAAGCGTTTCGCCTTCCTGTGGACGGTTTCAGAAGCAGGTTATTGTTCATTTTATAGCATGCGTGGATTTTATTGAAACTTTCTAAAAAATTGCTTTTGGGCTACGATAGATATGTGTATTTCAATTTGGGGGTGGATCTGGAGAAGTAGTTGAGGGAACAAGGGTGCCTCTTCAACTTTTCTTTTCTGATTCAACTCGTTTGGAAGGGATAACAACCTCCAGAGACTGAATCAGATAGAAGAAACAAAGCGGAAGTCCCATCGGGAGCAAAATAGAGGAGAGAGGATGGGACATTTAAGCTACAAGGCACAAAATCCGGTAAACTGAATTTATTATAGAACGATGTGGAACTTACAAGGAAACTTGAAGTTTGAAGGCGTCATTGGGTAGTTCCTATATCCGTGTTATCAATATTTGCTTCATTTTATAGGTCTTGGCAGTTTTCACTCAAGGGCCTCAGATTCTGCTGTTAACAAAAAGGGAGGTGGGGGAAAAAAAAGGTAATGGAAATAATGATCTCTTATTAATTAAATTTTCGTGAGTGGTAGCCAACTGATACAAATGAAAAAGAAATGTACGGAATAGTCGTATCACCGTGGAAGATATTTCTTACTTACTTTTTAACATTGAGAGAATATGATGGAGCGAGGCCATTTGAAAAAGTACTTTCTATTGCTTCTTTCTAAGCACCTGGTTGCGTGAAATCGACATGCGATTTGGCTCTCCCGTCACGGTGAACCTCTTCCCGTGATTGAGTTGGGGGACCCAAGCTGCCTAAACTTGATAAGAGGACTGCGGTGACATCCCTTTCGGGGTTTACTTAGAGACTAATTTACCAACTGTGTTTATTCTTTCTTTATTTGGACGCCTTTTTGAGAAGTTCTAGGTCCTCTGGAAAGGACAGTCGGTTCAAACCCCGTCCCAAAACAAAGCACTTGTCTTGGTCATCAAATTCAGGATGAAGTTACGTGGACAAGACTTTTTCAAGTATCGGCATATTCAGTTATAATCGCAAGAGCCTGGGGGCAAAATCTTCATAGAAGTCACGTGAGAGCATGCAGATGAAGTTTGGACGAGAATTTGATCGGGCTCAAAAGCAGGGGGGGCACATCGAAACGGATTCCAAAATGTCGGGGTGGATATCGAAGAACTTGAAATATCGGGTGTCGATCACACATCCTTTAAAAAAAAAAAAAAAGGGGATGAAAATCGTTCCGACTCTAACCGCCGGATCGAAGACCGATCTTTTGCTTCGTTGAAAGAGCTTGCTCTGTTTCGTTTCTTCGACCTTCCGATTTTTGCTTGCTTCGCGCGTCTCGGTCTCAATAATCAGGGTGAATCTCGTAACCTTTCATCTCAATGGCAACGCAAATCGTATAACTACTGTAATTTTCATATTCTTTTCGTGTATCAACAGGAAGTTCTGTAACTTTGCTTCTTCTTTTGATTTTTTGATTTTTTATTTTATTGTGACCGATTTAGGTGGGAGCTCAGTGCTTTTGCACGCGATGTCTTGACTCTGTGGTTTCTGTTGATGATACCCGGTTGTCCCATTGCCTTCTTATTCTGATCTTGTATGATGTAGTACCATCTCTCGGTCTGATCTCGATGGAAATATGTTCGTCTTCTTTTCTGGAGAATCAAGAAGTGAAATGTGCTGTCATAGAACCAAAATGGACAAGATATCATTAAGCCGTCGGTTTGAAAACATCTCGCAGATTTTTATTATGCGAATTTCGATAAGTCCTGCCATTTGCACTTGAACATTCCAGATTTTTATCGAACAAGGGGATATCTGTAAAATTCATCGGACTGTAAGAGATAAAATGGTTGGTGATGAAAAAATTCGGCATTTTGCTTCAATCCCATCAAGTATATTTTCCATTTCCATTATATGACGTTATGCTTGTTTTTCGACGAGAGGCATTTGCAAAGAACAGTGATTTGATGACCATCTCGGATGAAATGCCTTCTTCCCAAAGTGGCGATGGATGGAGTGGAACCATGTAATACTATTTGCTGGTAATAGCAATTTGGGACTAATGTGGTTTTGTTACCCTCCCCTTGCTTTAATTGGCTGCTACTTATTTTACTGGAAAGTGGGAGACCGCAATGTTACATAAATGCTGTAATGTTGGATTTGGAATTACTCGCCTTGATATTCATGAAGTTTTCCTGTCGATGCAAGCCTACAATTCAGCATCTGATTCCTAAAATATCCTTATGCAGGGAATGGGTTTGTGGACGTTGCTTGAAGGCCTTTTGCTTCTTGCAAAAGCACTGGCAATATTGAACGAGGACCGTTTCCTCACTCCACGAGGATGGAGCTTTCAAGAATTTCCAGGAGGCAAGGTGAAGTCACTGAAAGGGCAGGTTCTTGGCCTCATCAATGCAACCCAATACCTAAGGGTTCCACTTATCATCTTAAATATTATCAGTATAGTGGTAAAGCTAGTCTCAGGCTGATCTTTCCCATCAAACATATATCTATATATGAATGTCCCAAGGTCGCATCCTTAATGTCTTCTCCCTCATTTTTTGGTAATATGGATCATATAATCAATCTTGTAGTATATAGGTTGGGTTGAGTCAACTAAGATTTTGAATTCACTAATGTAGGTTGTGAGAGGAGCAGGTCGCGTAAATTTGAGATTTGTCAGTTATCAACTCTAATACTAATCCTTACCAAAAAAAAACTCTGATACTAATTATCTCGGAGTTTGTCTCTGTTTCATATTGTCCATTGGCTTAATTAACCCGGTTTGGCAGCACCCTTTAAGCATTATGGGAGGTCTATTTTATGGTTTATTAGCAGATTAGATAGTCAACTGCTCAATAACTACTCAACATCTGTTGATGACATCCTGCAATTATCAAAGAGCATGGATTTGTCCATCCTTTCAGTAACATGTGTGGATCCCCATTTGTACACACTGACATTAATGTGGGAGGAGGTTGTCCCCCTTTCTTGATGCAATAATTTCTCAGGTTTCCTTCGAGTCTTCCCCAATGCAATTCTAAAAGGTTAATGCAGAATCAGTTTCAGTTTGTCTAGGGAAGAGCCTCAGATTACTTAAAACTACTAATGTTCCAAAAATATTTTAATTTGGACAAAGAGTGAAATTACATATGTACAGTCATTCGAGTTCTTCTATGTTCTTCAAAAATAAGTCTTGATGTGCATCAGCAGATTCAAATGCCCAATTGAGAGAGAGAGAGAGAGAGAGAGAGAGAGAGAGGAGGAGGCCCTGAAAGTGTTGTTTAGAGAGAATCCTCTCGAACCAGAATTCTTTTGTCTCCATCAAGGTTGTATGATCTATAGTTGAGAGAGAAGACAAGAGTATCTACATAGACCACATCTCAACAAACTACGCTGAATCTCTTCTTTCCGTGAGTGTTCGCCACAAGAACGTTGCATTAGCTGTATCTAGTTGTATAAACTAAATCACTTCAGGGACATCATATCTTGTTCTTGTCCTCTCAGGTGATAAGATCTCTTCCCTGTCCTTCCTCTTTTCGCTGTTGGGATGGTGTTCCCCAGATCTCCCTCTCAACAAATGGGGTCTAAGCTTGTTGACATCTGATAGTTGAACGGGTTTGAGAAAGAATTCTTCAGCCCCATCTTCCAAACATCTGATCAGGCATTGCCATCAAGTCATGTCAAATTTCATGGTCATGGAACATAATTGAACTTTAAAGTACTAAAGGAAAAACAAATATTGTCCACTTACTGGCTGATTCTTGAAGGAACATTCTCAGAAGACATGATCACAACTGGTACGTCTTTGTAACTATTCGATTCCTGCTCATAAAATAAATTTTTGTAAGGATCATAACTATCAAGAAGTTATATAATTAGCTATGAGTTCAACGCCTGAAGAAAATCATTGCATGTTCTCAAGTTCTTATGTCCTTGGAAAAACTATTGCCGAGAAATCTAGAAAGTCTTTGAATTTTTAGTTCCAGGGAAGTACACATTAATTGCCGGGAGCTGGAGTAATTCCGCATTAAGTACTGCCAATCTAGGCGAGAAATTTATACTGGATCTAGCAAAACTTAAGCACAACCACTATAGTTTTGCGCGGCCAATCAACAATAGAAGCTATAAAACATAAGAAACTTAACCTAGACCGGAAAAAAACTTATTACCTTGATCCTTCTCAAGAGATCATATCCTGTCATTTCTGGCATGAAATAGTCTGTGATGATCAAATTCACTTCTATCTCCTGCAGGAACAAGATATAACCCATTTAAATTCTAATACAGCCAGAACATAAAGTACAACTAAGTACGAGACAACAATTTTCCTGACGCATACCTGGTTATGATAGCTTGGAGGGACAGACGTAGTGTTTGCAATTCTGGGCTGCTTCTCATCCAGACCCAGAAACTCCAGAGCCTTACTTCCAGAATCAACTGCAGTCACTGTCCCACACCAAGCACATGAGCAAAAGCATAAGAACCAATCAAATTGAAAGAAATAGATGGAACGATATCAGAACCAAAGCTCGTTCATTCAATCAAATGGACGCATCAAAGACGACTACCTTGATACGAAGAGGTTTTGAGGAGCCTCTCGATCAGCTTTCTGTCGATAAGACTGTCGTCGACAGCCAAGACGTGAAATTGCGACTCGGCGGTAACACCCATTTCGACCGGCGATCAATGAAGAGCAACGGAGAGGAATAACAAGGAGGAGGAGGAGGATAAGGAGGAGAAAAGGGTGAAGGAAGGGAACAAGATGGTGGGTCAATTTTCAAATGGGAACCCATTTTTGGAGTGTGGGGGAGATATAAGAATCCGGTGGTGGGGGAGGAAAAATCTTTGACAGTTTGGAAAGCGAGATCCGACAGATTTCATCCAGAATCTGCAGGATCTTCTTCGGGGGGGCGTCGATTTTTGAATTCGAGAACAAGCAAAGAAGGTGCTCTGGTCTCCCACTATTCTATTTTTACGACTTTTGCGTGCAGAGGACAATCATCATATTCTATTCTTTTGACCCTTTCTTGATTATATTTATCCGAGAGGTGGGGCACAGTTCCTCCTTAGGAGGAGGCGTCCTGTGTTGTGACCTTTCGTCTAGAGCAAAAGCTACAGTTCAAAGGGCACCTCCTCTCCTCTCTGTCCCGCACGATGTCCTGCTCCAACTTCCCATCCTCCTGCCATTGCCAAGGGTCGGTGACTGTAGTACAGGGTCGGGTCGGCCCTCGTGTTGCCAGCTTAAAAATCGAATCTTTCCTCGTTCTACTACTCATCGGCGCGCCTTGGCGGACGCGGCATGCAAACCAGATCCAATCGGATTACGTGAAACTTTTCTGCAAAGTCAAGTCGCGCTTGACTTGGCAATATTGTAATCTTCGGATGAGGTGTTCTTGGTCGCTGAAAATCTTCCCTCTTGGCCCCTCCACACACTCCATGATAATACAGAGAATCAGAGAGAAGATCTCCTTCAATTGACCGCGTGAAGTAGACACACCCGGGTGAAGACTTTTCTGTAACAGAGAAGTTTGAAAAGTTCAGAGCTTTTGAAATTGGGGCAGGCAGGCAGGAGGAACCATCCCATGATCTTTCTTCCCTTCCCCCCCCCCGGCGTAAATGTTCTTACCACGTTTCTCTCGCGGGATCCTCTTTTTCTTGAGACCGTGAGGGACCGACGCATTCCGTGGTCCACAGCAACCTAACACGCCGACGTTAACCTTTTCTACATACGTGTCGGATAATTGTTGTTGAGTCATCTCGACGATGTAAAATGAAAATTCTTTTGTATGAAAATTTATAAGATTTTTCAAGATTCCAATGAAAAATCACATAGACAAAAAGATGACGAAAAATCATATAATTAAAAACTTAATTTGTGCTGTTTCATTAAACATGGAAGATCTCCAGCTTTTAGAGAATTCTGATCCTCGTTTTCTATCCCAAAATATCCTCAATTAACTATTTTATAAATATTGAAAGAACTCATAATTGCGTTAAATAATAGTTCTTGTTTTTTCTTTCATGCCTCTAGAACATTTGAATATTTTCTGTCTTACAAAGAACCTTACAAAAAAATAAAATCATATCCCGACATATATTTGTTTTCTACATGCATGTACATGTAGTATTTTCCATATCGCGTCAAAGATATTTTCCTCATTAATTAATAAATTTAATTTCTTAATGAGTTGGCATTGTAAAATCTTTTAAATGACAATTTTTTTCCAGTATGCATGTTGCTTGTGCGCGATTTTTTTTTTTGTGGTACTAATTAAAAAAAATCTCTAAACTTGGCAAGAGTAGTTGATTCGACACTTTGTCCGCTCTCGTAATTTTAGTTTGACCAGCCTCTCCCTCGTACTACAAGTTAAAATACTTTCTCAAAGGAGAAAGGTCAAGAAAGAAAGGGCCTTTATCATGATTACAGCTTGACCTCTCTCTCTCTCTCTTAATTTAAGGTGATGCGTGGCTCATTGGTTTACCACACACACAGTTTCGATTTATTTTACAAAAGATAAATAATTTTAAAAAATAATTATTTAAATAATTTATTTATATTACTTGAAATAATTAATTAATTCAATAAAAAATTATGTTTAAATATTAAAGATATTTTTATAAATGATATAAAAGATCATTTTAAAAAAAATATTTTTTTTCTGTTAAATAAATTGATTTTTAAGGTGTGTTTATGTTTACAAGAAATGAACGATCTAGAAAGCTTTTTTTTTAATATGATTTCTTCTATCATTTATGAAAATGAATGAACAAAATTATTTCTATATTTTTGAAAAAATCCTAAACATATACTATTGCAATAATGAAAGGAATTTTCTTTAATTAATTACTTCAAGTGAAATCATGAATTATTTTTAAGAAATTATTTTTTAATTATTTTAATTTTATAGTGTAATACATGGTAATGCTTCTTAATGGAAATCCGAGTAAAAGCTTATCCACGAGGTTGCTTAAGGAATTCAGTTCTTCCAAACGTTTGAAGTTTAGAGAGAGAGAGAGAGAGAGAGAGAGAGAGAGAGAGAGAGAGTAAAAAACTGGGATAGCGATTCATGTCCACGTGTCGTAATCGGGTGGTTTTGCAATCCTGTCTATGAAAACACGATGCTCTTGCTAATTATGCTGCAAAGACTACGAGTAAACCTCGTAGAATGTTCTGGTTTGTCATGGGACCGTATCGGTAAGTGTTAAGTCGTGTCGGAATTTGTGGGCCCTCGTGGAAGTCCCCCTCTCTCAAGGGCCTGTCTCGACCGTTCAATTTATCGGCCCACGAACAACGTTGTTTCGGACTCACGGTTGACCCTTGCCTTCTCTCGAATCTCTGTTCGGCCCATTTCACGAATCTCGCATCTTCTTCCCTGTAGCAGAATCTTCACCGCAAAGATGATTCTCCGCCCGTGGCCGTGACTTGTCGAGTTTTGGAGGGACAGTCAGCTGTGCGAGCTCAGCCGAAACCGACCGCCATGAATCTCGCCGCAATCATCTCCGCTGCCGCCGTCATCCTTCTGTCGATCCTCTCGCTCCGTCTTCTCGACACTTACTGTAAGTCTCTGTGCCCCCCCCCCCTCTCCCGGGGTCGTTTTCGCGGCTTCTTCTTGTATTCTTTTTTTGATTGCGCTCGCTCGCTCGCTCGATTTTGTTCGTCGGTGAAGACTGGTCGAGCTTACGGTCGCTGCTCCCCTTCACCCCATCGTCTCCGGTCGCGGACCTGGTCGTGTGGAACGGCACGATATACACCAGCGATGCGTCCCTGCCGTTCGCCGACGCCATAGCCGTCCACCGCGTCGGGTCCTCCGAGTCGGAAGCTACTCGTCTCTCAAGGTTCTTCTTCCCTCTTCGTTTTCTCCGTCTTTTTGGAGAAATGGCTTGAATTAGCTGGCGTCTCAATGCTTAAATTAAGCATGTGATGAAACTAAATGTTCCTAGTATTCAGAGAAGGCCTCGTAAAGTTGATTGTGTTATGACAAACTCAGGGGCTGCCTTTAGTTCTAGCTTTATCACGATTTCGTAAGCTTAGAAATATGCCTTTTTTACATGCTTGGACTGTGCGAATGCAGGGGTTGGTACACTCTGGTACCGAACAATTGGATCTTGGTGGAAAAGTTGTGGTCTCCGGGTTCATCGACTCCCACGTGCACATGATTTTCGGAGGACTGCAGGTCTAGAAACCGTCCCACCTTAAAACGTATCGTTTGTTTTTATGAATTCGAATGTGCTGCTGCGGGCTTCCAAATCACGCTTGCTTGTCCTTTGCATTCTCCCGTCAGCAGATACGGAAAAGAGCAAACGGAGAAAAAAAGGGGCATATCAATTTGGCTTGATATATTTATGGTTTTTCTTTTGGGGTTAAGCATACGTTATATTAAACACTATACGTGGTCCATAGATTCTGGCTTAGTGATGTTCAGCCCAGTTCTGTTTACACTTCTCCGGTGACTGCTAAAGCTGTCGAGGATACTTTGTTCTTCTATTCAATAGCCTTCTTCCTTATCCCAAAACTGAAGGGGTTTGTCCGACATTCCTCAGAAAGAATAAGTATTTAATTGTTTGTTGAGACTTGTTTAGCCCATGAACAAGATCAAAGCCCATTCCATGGGATTTATGAGATTCCACTGTTTGTCAGAAAAACTTGTATGGACCTTGGCTATGGTTAACTGACCAAAATGTGTACAGCGGTGGAAAACTTCCAATTAGGTGAAAGCCTGCTTCTTTTAATCAAATCAATATTTAACCTGCAATCAATCACTCATCAGTGGGGAGCTCGATTCCTGTGATAAGCCCCATTTAAACAGAAAAATGCATTTTGTCCCAAGTTAGAGAGAAATTCCAATTTAGCAAAATCTTTCCTTCCTTTCTTGTGGATTTAATGAATGTGGTTAGTTGAGCATGAATTATTTGATCTCTAATATTAAGATGAACAGCATCATTCTTCACTTAAGTTGTTGCATATAATTGTGAGCTTCTGCCTGTGAAACTTTTGTCTAACCCCCTCTCCCAACAAGGAGAAGGACACAACATGGGGGCTTTTAGACAAATTATGATCATTTGCATTATCTACCATAACTTTGTCCAATGGTTTGTCCTTTTTGTACAACCTACAAAGAATAATTCTCCTTTTGCATCGTCTATTTGGTTATTCCATCGAATCCTAGCATATTTTCATGTTAGTACTTGTTGATGTTGATGGAAAACAGATGAGCAGGGTGGAACTCCGGGATGTTAATCATAAAGAAGAGTTTGTGAGGAGGATTGAAGAAGCTGCAAGAAGTAATCTGATCCTTCTTTTCACCTACCTAATAGTGAAGTAGCACATATACGTATAGCCTGTAGGTCACATTTTTTGTGGATATTTTGGAAATGGCTCATGGATTTCCCATTGAAGATCTCACTGTGTGCGTTTATTTTTTATGAGTATACCAGGAAAGATTCCTAAGGTCTTTCTCAGCCATTCCATTCTCCTACATACCTTTTCCTACAGCTTAATTTTTGTGTTTCACATATAACCTTTTTCATTTCCTTTTCTTCTGTGACTTTGACAAGCTACTAATTTGTTGACTTCCTAGCATTAGATTGTGATGTCATCCCTCAATAAGGTCAAGGTGGCATCTTATTTTTTTTTTTTTGTGAATGTTCATGTCAGGAGTAGACTCCTAGTCTTATTTTTATGTTTGATCTTCTTGAAAAGTTAAGTTATCCTGAAGTTTGAAAGTAGATGCTGCAGATGAAGTGAAATCGTCAGTTCATAAAGACTTGTAGCCCCAACAAAGAAATACTCCTTTCTTTCCATTTGTCTCTTTCTCTATCCAATTACCTATTTCTTAGAAGTCGGACATTACCAGAGCTGTATCAACCACAGCGTCCGCCGAGAATCCTGCATGCTTTTATTTTTTTGGGAACATCTTTTATAGAAGGAATTGTCACTGGCAATATAGCTCGGTATTTCTAGCTAAATTTGATTTTTGGAAATCAAATTCCTGGTGTTCGATCATGTGCTTTGTAACACTGGAAGTCTTCTTTCATGGTAAGTGTTTCAGATTCCAAACCTGGTTCTTGGATATTGGGTGGTGGATGGAACAATGACCTTTGGGGAGGAGAATTGCCTTTAGCCTCCTGGGTTGATGAAGTCACACCTGCAAATCCTGTAAGGAGCTATACCTTGTGTGACTAAGATACTCTCATAACACGACTATACTTGAAATTTCATTGGTCCTTTTGTGTACATTGTGACAGGTCTGGGTGACGAGGATGGATGGTCACATGGGCTTGGCTAACTCCGTGGCACTGGAGGTGGCAGGTATTTCTAAGCTGTTGGAAGATCCAAAAGGTGGAACTATTTCTAGAACTGCTGATGGAGGTAATGTTGATAATGTCCAAGTGTTCCGAAGATTCAATGAATCAAATCAGATCAGAACATGATTTTTGATGGCATATAATGGACATAATCATCACATGAAGAATTTTGAGAAAAGAATTGTGATAATTCTCTGTATATTTTTATCACGATTACAAAGCTATTTATAAGACAACTTTGAGTGTCAACCAAAAAATAAAATAAAATCTAAAAGATCCCACAAATTAAGGGATACTAATAAATCATTTCCTAACTAATTCTTTACAGCTATTTCCTAATAATCAAGACCTAAAAATCAGGATCAAATAATCAGATCAAATATTCCTAATAATTAGGTCAAGAAAACAAGATATTTCAACATCACAAATTAAGAGAAGCTATTTAGTTGAGTAGCTAATTTAATTGGTGATGCCTCAATTGTGTGTGGGTTGTAACTCCTAGTATGCTCCTGCTCATGGGTGCGAGGATGGTGAGTGGTGCTTCTGTGCACTGTACCTCTATTAATATTCTCCGTACAGAGCTTTGGTTTCTCTGAGAAGTACCTCAACTACTAATGTATTTGGAAATCAGCATTGTCTGTTGGCTGGATATCAATCATTTTCATCGGAAATAGAAGTTAGCTAAAACTGCAACGATGTCCCCTTTATACTAGCAAATGTATCAGAACTTGCTGGCTACCAATTGTTGCTGGTTTCCTGAGAAATCCATAGCAGATACTTGAAGTTGTTGGGGGCAATGAACAGACTGATCCTCCTTTGAAGTATTTTATGTCATGTTTTACTTGGTTCTAGTTTTCTTTGTCAGGACTTTCTCATTGTTGCCAAATGTACTGTATGTGTAACTTTCATCCAAAGTTAATGAGGACAATTCTGCATCTGGCGTTGTATCATTATGCAGAACTTACAGGGTTGCTGATTGATTCTGCAATGAAGCTACTTCTCGCATCCATACCGGAAGTTTCTTTGAATGAAAGGAGAGAGGCTCTTGTCAGAGCCAGCAAATATGCCTTGACAAAGGGTGTAACCACAGTTGTTGATTTTGGAAGATACTTTCCTGGGGCTCCAGTGGAGTTCTCTTGGCAGGATTTTTCAGGTTTCAGGGAATAATACTTGTCATAGGCACTGATTATGAATTGAAGATTATCTTGTCATAAACTATGTTAACTTTATAATGCTGTCTTCTACTTTGAAAATCTCAGCAGATTCTACTTACCTGCTTCTTTCTCCCTAATAGAATGATTAGTGTTTCCTAAAATGTGGACGTGCTTTGTTTCCTTATCAATTCTGCCTGTAGAAAGTTTTGTACTTGAATTGCTTTCTTCTCAAATTGTCTTATATAATAAATATAGAAAATGAAGTTATTCTCTTTGTATCTCCTGTAGATTTTAACTTTTTATTGGAGTAATAATGCTCTTGAACCTGGTATTTGTAAGAGGGGAGGCACCCCTCTTTAAGACATCAATAAGGTCTCACATAAATGATAGCAAAAAAGATAATGCACTTTGAACCATCATAAGTTAGTCATCAGGATTATGACTTACTTCTATCTCTTGCAGATGTTTATCAGTGGGCAGATTCATCAGGGAGGATGATAACGAGAGTTTGCTTATTTTTTCCAATGGAGACATGGTCGCTTTTGCTTGTACGTTGTCATAGGAACTATAATCTGAAATCCGCACGTGTTTTATATGTTTGTGCTGCTTTATGCTCTCAGTCAAGTGGATGTTTCCTTTATCCATTTTTCTAATAAGTTGTGCACGAGCTATTTTGTTACTTTTGCAGACAACTAGGAGTTTGTTTAATTAAATTTTGTGCATAATCTGTTAATCTTCCATTTCTTTCATTCACTCTATGGAATATGGGAAAAAAATTAAGATTTATCTGGGCATCAATTAGGAGAAATTTTGCCAAAAAATATAAGTGACGTCACCTGTAAGATTCTGCATTTTCAGTTGATACTTGTTATAATATCTGGCATCATCTGTAAGTTTCTCTATCAATATACACTCTCTTGGGCAAGTAATTATCATTTACGCAATTTATTTGTGATAGAAACTGTGCGAATTGTTTTCTTGTTCTTTTGTCAAAGCAGCTGTTGAGGTCACATGTTTCTGGACATGGATGTCTGTAAAATATATGGCGTGCTTCTGCTCTTTCCTTCCCTTTAACTTAATATTAAACTGTGATTTTGTCTCTTAGGATCAAATTAACAAATTTGGTCGAGCCTTGAGCCAATGGATTTACTTGGGTGGTGTTAAGGATTTTGCTGATGGATCTTTGGGTTCTAGTAGTGCACTTTTTCATGAGGTGAGAGACCATCATTCACATGATATTCTATGTAATTTGGGAGCATGTACCCTTGTTTAGTGGGACAGTTGTAGAACTTTTAGTCTTCTCTCTTCCATTACCTTGCGTGTGAAGGCAGGCATGTTAGTAGGTTGGTAGTCACAATCTATTGTATAAATAAATGACAAGAACATAAATTTTCTTTCCATGTAACCTTGTTATTGAATTGCTCTCGTGTGCTTTGTTTTCACAGCCTTATGTAAATGAGCCTCATAATCGTGGTTTGCAACTGATAGAACATGAGAGGCTTCTCAACCTGACTGTGACATCAGATAAATCTGGGCTACAAGTAATATCTCAATGTGTGCTCCTTGAAATTGATATACTCCTCTGATATTTGACAATTGCAAGTTTTGTTTTGTTGTGTTCAGGTTGCTATTCATGCTATTGGAGATAAAGCAAATGATTTAGTTTTGGATGTGTATCAATCAGTTGCTTCTATAAATGGAGTGAGAGATCGCAGATTCAGGGTGATGTTTTGGCTAAAGCAAAGAATTAGCTGTACTGTCTCATTAGATTTCGTCACAGATTGTGGAGGGTTAAGTTTTGACTTTAGTTGATGACTTTGTGGTGTCATATTTTTCATGAATAATGTGGGCATTTTGCAGATTGAGCATGCACAACATTTGACGATGGGAGCAGCCGCTCGATTTAGTCAGCAAGATATCATTGCCTCAGTGCAGGTACATGAAATATTTACCTTCTGGGTTTCCTGCTTTAAACCTTGTTTAAAAGATGCTTACAAGTAGAGGTTTGTGGTGATCTCGAGGAGGGTCGTTTCTGAATTATGTCTTCTGCAACTTCCTGATTTCTTTTCATGCACATCAATTTCAATTTAAAGCACTTTGGAGTAAAGCATTTTACATGGGCTGCTTTCTGCTGGATGCAACTAATGGTCCGATGACCTTTCAGCCTTTTGATCTGGTCAGATGTATGAATTATTACTGCACAGATTAATGCTTACTTTTTACAGCCAGACCACTTACTTGATGATGCTGATTCTGCGTCAAAGAAGCTTGGAAAGGAAAGGGCTGACCTGGGATCTTACTTATTTCGATCACTTTTAGGCAGCAACGGAAGCTTGGCTTTTGGTTCTGACTGGCCTGTAAGAATTATGTTAGCAACTGCTCTTTATGTGTTGCTTAAGAGTAGAACATTCGACTTTGATGCATTTGGGCCCTGATTTCAGGTTACAGATATTGATCCTCTACATAGTATCAGGACAGCGATTAAAAGAATACCACCAGGTTGGGAAGATCCTTGGGGTCCAACAGAATGCCTTACATTGAAAGAAGCCATAAACGCGTAAGCTGAATTTTCCGGTATTGATGGCTTGTCATGCATGCTGCTATTCATCTACACATTATGATAAATGATTTAGCAGTTAGTCGCAAATGAACATCATCGTCAGCATGTTATGCTGGACTGCTAGCCCGACAAGGAGAATGCAGGGTTGGCCAGATTGCTGTATTCAAAATCATCCGATTGAGATTGTCTATGCTAAAACACTCATTTAGTTTTATCCAGCAAAGTCATATTAATTGAGAGTCTATATTGGGGGTTTGCTGTTGGGTTAAGGGCCATTGCCATGGTGGACAAAGACTGATCGATGATGGCATACGTGGAGGGCTATAGGATAAAAAAATGGAGGATGATTTTGCTCAAATTTGATGGAGGGACTGCCTTGGAAGCATTAGCTGCTATACTTGTTCTGGGAACATTACTTTCTCTTGACCCTACCAGTTTTTATAAGCCGGCACCTCACTTGTGCCATAACTCCCTGCATCTCTACTTTTCGGGTGCAAAGGAGATGCTTTTATTGTTTTCAATGATCGATTCCCACTAATTTGAAAGTTCATGATTAATCTGAAAGCTGTTAATAGAAGTTTTCTATTTACCAAGGGATTGACCATCTCTCTCCGTGATGTGCATGAGCTATATACCACACATGAATACTTGTTCCTCACATCATTCTGCCCTGTTCTGCATTCTGTTGTGAAGCCCTTCACTGGTTGTTGATCACAAATCTGGCCTCTGCAGATACACCATCTCAGCTGCCCACGCATGCTTCCTCGACAATGACTTGGGCTCTTTAGCTCCTGGAAAGCTGGCTGACTTCGTCATATTATCCACCGACTCATGGGATCACCTTGCGGCAGGAGGATCCGCATCGGTTGTTGCGACATATGTCGGCGGTGTCGGGTCATTCCCATGAGTATCTGAACTACAACAGCTCAGATGGAGAAACAAAGGTAGAAGACACGACCCTCTGTATTATGCCAAGCCGGCACAGAGCACTGACCAAATAGCATAGGAGAAGGTCGCCGGAAGTGCGCGTAGAAGCTCTTAACCGAAGAAGGCGCTTGCAAACTAATCAGTAATAAAACCGCTCTAAGTTTATAGTGATCTGTGGGCTGTTGCACGTTTCTACGTTCAATTTGTCGTCCTCATCGTACCTGTTGCCTTGGGTGGATGTTAGTGTGCATATGGACTGTTTTCCCATGTCTTAATCGTTGATGGTTCGGCTGAAGACATCGACAGGATGAGATGATAGATTGGACAAGAGGGATATCAACGTGGTTGTCGTGGATACTCTCCTCCTTTTTTAACTCGAATGCACGGACCCACGGAAAGCTAGTGATGATTTGAGGGTAAGTGGACAACATTCGTGCGTAGGCGCGCCAATTTGTATACCGTTTAGTCTACTGCCGTAATTAATATTAGGAAAAAACATAACATCATCATATTATTTGTTCTATTCTAGTTTGTCAAGTATTCTATGTAAACTAGTTCCACTAAAGAGGCTTAATTCCCTAAAAAAAACTCATATTTTATATCGTATCTCAATCTAACTTAATTGTTTTTCTAAAAAAATTGTCAACTTTCCTTATGAGATGTTCAAAAATCACTGTCTATATATTCAAAATTAGAGCCGGTTTGAGGTTCATTATTAGAATCTATGTTTTTGCTAACATTCTCACCTATTTGTGAAACAACGGAAGAAAACAACGGCGATTAGGATTTGATATTATGATGAAAATAGGTGATTCTTTTCAGATAAAAAAAGAAAGAATTCAATGACAAGATTGGTAAATAAGATGCATTTATTTCATTTTATCTCTTTTCGTGATTACAACTAATATAGGTTGTTGACAAGACCTTAGCCAAGCTAATAGGAGAGCTTAACATTTTTATTAAATGGAGATCGTACATTAATACACTAACTACTCATTTATAATAATAATTAAAAAAAAGCATCACGACTTTTTTTGAGTCCGAGGATCTGGGGGATATTTTAATCTGAACATTTTTACACAAAACGAAAAAAAAAAAAACAGAGAGAGAGAAGAAAAGGAAAAATCTGAATCCGAAAAATATGGAAAACGCTCCCGTCTTCGTCCAATGACATCCGCTCTCGTACCCATCGATATTTCTGTGGTCCCCATATAAATAGCTCTCCTTGCCGCCGATGCCATCTGATTCCGCTCCTCTCTCTCTCTCTCTCCATGCGACTCTGAAGATTATGAATTCCATGGCGACGGCTGCTTCCCCTTCCCCTTCCCCTTCTCCTTGTTCTCCCTCTCAATGCACCAAGCTCCGGGCGCCTCCTCCGCCCGTGAAACTCTCGAGATCGCCGCCGCCGCCGCTCCGGCCCCGCCGTCGTCATCGCGCAATCTGCTGCGCCGGGTCGGGCCCTCAGTTCGTGGCCGGCGACCTCAGGTTCGCGTTGCACGACGCTTTGGACTCGTTAGGTGTCGACACGACCCACGCCAGGGTGAGTTAATCATCGGCTCATGGAGAGCATAGTTTATGCATGGGAAATATTGTGGTTCCATGCGTTGATCGGGTGTGAGTTTTGCTTGGCCAGGGGTTGTGCGATTTTCAATTTCGTTCGTGTTGCTCATGTCGTGCTGTTTTGGTTCGATTGATTAGTACTGTAGTATTGTTTGTCCAGGTTACGGTCTCTGGTGTTTCATTTGTTTCTCCTTGACGATTACCGGATGTCTTTGGTTTCTGTTCTTGTATTGTCGGGACTGTTTCTGAATTCTGTTTGTTATCAGTTCCCTTCACTTACCTGTACAGAAATTGGGATATATTACTGTGCTTGTTGTTGGAAAGTCGGATGAAATTCTCGAGAAATGTTTTGATTTAATCCCACTAATTGGTAAGACAGTTCCGTTTTTTTTTTGGTAACTTAAAGTCAGTTCAGCTTGAAACGTGGACCTGTCCAAATATGTTGGTTCCTCGCTCCTTTTAGGGCTCTGGTTGTGCAATATGGTAATTGAGCACATGTTGTTTTCGCTCGTATTTGCACTCTTCCCGGGCAAACTTGATGCCGATGCATATTCAGTACTGTAATTGGTGCTTAATTGATGTTCCTTAGGAGGCAAGGAAGGGATTCTGCTCGCAGATTGGAAACTTTTCTGATATAGAGAGGGAAACCAGCATTAGCATTAACAGAGGTGTTGATTTGGGGAAAACTGCTCTTTATATAGCAGCGGAGGATGATTCCCTTGTTTCTCACTCTTCAGTACCTCTCCCTGTGGAGGCATTTGTTCAAAGATTGGATGACCTCTCAATGGGATACTGCTCGCACTACAATTCTCGGTTCAAGTCATCACCAGAGACTTTTTTGGATAGTTTAGATAAGTTTTTATATGTCAGGAAGGTATCTGAGTGCAAAACTTGTTTACTCACGTTGAGTTATGCCTTTTCCATTTTGTGCTTGTTATTTTTGTTTTCGACTGTTGATATGCCTCTATCAGAAGACAGTTCCATATTTACTAGATCAAACGAAGAAATTTTTCATTGGAATATGTTTTCATCGATTTTAGATGATTAGAAAATGAACCCATGGTGTTGTGGTGGGGATTTTGGTTGCAATTAATACTGATGTAAGGATTTGGTCCTCAATTATAATCTATCCTGGTATTACACTCAGTTAAGTTCTGACTCTCTCCCTATATCTGTCTATCGGTGGAAGCATTCACTGAAAAGTTTATTTCCAGAATATATAATGTTTCATAGATCTTCACCCTGACATTTTAACATGGTTTTATTTTTTCAATAGCTAATATTTTCTTCATAAATAATTTGCTAATTCGGTACTCCCCCCCCCCCAAAAAAAAAGAAACTATCTTATCAATTTTTCTGCATTTCCTACTAAAATATAGAGCGCTCTGCCAAAATAAATGATGCTCATTGCGTTGACTTTTTTTTTTTTTGATAAAATCTGATGCCTTACTTTGTTTGCTTCATATGATTGTGGCTATGTTTTAGATCTTTTATTTTCCTTAATACATTTATTGGTCGACTAACCATGATACTGTCTTGATCAGGGATTTCGCAGAAGCAGTGCCAGGGGTCTGCTAGATTTTCGGTCTCTGTATCTCCATTCAGTAAGTACCTTATTATTGAGTTTATGCCCATTTTATGAAGAGAATGATTAGAATCAAAGGTAGGCCTTTCTTCTAATTATTCATCACATCTTGCTGTCTGAGTAGGTTTTGACGCACCGCTCAGGGTCAGCTGCAATGCTTGCCCTTATCTATTCAGAAAGCTTGAAAATGCTTAGACTTTGGGGTCTTCTGAATTTTGATGTGGAAATATTCTTTCCACATGATCTTGAAGGTCTTCCAAGAGGATATGATAAACAGAAAACCAAAGAGTCTGATCAACCACATATAATGACATCACAAGCCCTACTTGTGCAGGTCATTTCTCTCATATTCTCATCAATTTGGCTTACTTTAATGATGTCAGGAAAATTTAAATAAAAGATTACGCTGATTGTAATTTTGATGGCGAAAGGTCATATTCATCCATCATTCAGACTCTTTTTTTTATTTATTTAGGGCATGCTCGGATTAAATTTTACTTTTGCTTTTTGCTTAATTCAAACCTTGCGCTCATGTGACTTGAAGTTGCTCAAATCCGAAACTCTTGAAACTTTCACAACACTAAAGTGTTGACACATAGATTCACATATAAGTTATTTCATAATGTTCTGAAATTTGAATAATATTTTATTTCTGTTGGGAAAGCAGATAGTACTTTTTTGCTTTTGTTTAAATGCAAACAAACATGTCCTTAGTTACTTGGAGTTGAAATGCTCCTCTTTGATTTTGACAATATATGTGAGGATGAAAGCTGAATTATGTTTCCCATGCCATGAGGTCTGTGGTCTCTAAAGTTAACACAAACAAAGAGAAGGGGGGAGAACCAATATGAACAAATAAAACAACAAAAATGACTAGAAATTGTTATTCACTTGATTTTTGTGTTCACATCACTTTGATGGTATATTACAAATTCGGGATGCATCCTTCTCGATGTGGTTCTTCTTGTTATGGCTTGTGGTATAGTATTTATGGGATTGATTCGATTGAATAACTAATGTCTTATATTAGGTTATTCCTTTGCAAACACGGGGTTATTTATGGAGTTTTCTGCCTGATAACTTACGCAGATTTTGAGAGATTTAAAGGGTGCTTTCTGGCCATTTCAACACAACCGCAATGAGAGTCTATTTTTAAGGGCTGCACAAGCCGCTAATTGTTCTGACAAATCCAATGTTAGTGAAGAAAGGTAGTTGAGTATGCTTCTATGGGCTTTACATTTTATTTATTCGTTAGGGCTGCGCATGCTCCTAATAAAGTTAATAGATTTGATTTTAGTGAAGATAATTGAGTTTACTCTATGCAGTTTGTGTGTGTGTGTATTTTAAATTGCAATCATAAAACTGCTATTTAAGTTGGTTCTAGCCATTTAGGTCTATTTTGGGCATGTTACAGTGGCTTTCAGCTTGCATCTACCAAGGCAGCTCAATACAGATTGGATCGTGGAGTTTGGACTACTGTTCGTCTTGGGGATATGAGGCGTGCATTAGCCGGTGCGTATTGTGCATCTTGAAAGAGATCCCACCGTCCTTGACCAGAAAAATAATAGCAATAAAAAGTCTTTATATCCTAATGATTTACATGACATTTCTCTGTGGCTTTGGGCATGTCTTCCTGAAAGGCCATAGGTTCTGGAATGAACGTCATAAGCTGGACTCTGGAGGAACATGATCTGGGTCTTAAATAGTTTTTCTTCTCGTAAGGTTCTTGGTTGATTTCAATATTTTGGGGAGGCAACGGCCTATGTTGGCAAAAGACAAGTTTTCAGACTTCTCACTATGCACATTGACTTAACCACTGGTTTATTTGGATGGATTTTTATAATTTGAGCAGACGCCTATGAAGTCTTTCATGTTTGGCAGTTATATTGCTTTTTAGTCAAATATTTCGTATGTTTTCTGTCTGCCTTCTACTTGTTTTTCTCATCTGTACTTAATCGGGGAACCAAGGTTTTTGTGAGGCCGTTGTTGAATGTACTTGAATGTCTTTTTATTTAGCTTTTCCGGTCTCTTGAAGAAGGCAATTTAATTGGTATCTTCATTTTTCCAGCATGTGAGCGTCTTATCCTTCTCGAGTTTGATCCGAAGGAACTAAGAGACTACAGCATTCTTCTCTATCATTGTGGTCTATACAAGCAATCTCTGGATTATCTCAAGTTGTACAAGGAGACAAAGGTAAATTTCTATGTACGAGTATTTGCCTCCAACCTGAGCAACAGCTATCTAGCTACTGCCTTCCACCTAGGGTGTTGTGATTGGCTGTGTGAAGTTGAAAATTGCACATATCTAGTTTAGGACTACATGCGAGTGGCGGGTGGAAGTACGAAAAATCTCCATGTAGGAGGCAAGAGATAGCTTCTGCCTGGATTGGGAGGCAAATATACTCAACTTCGACAGAGACTATTCTACTTTTCTGGTAAGTGATTTGTCTTCTTATTTAGTTATCTCTCTCTTTTGCTACAGAATGCCCATTTAAAAGATGTTCCAAATGATCCATCCAGCATCATGGAGGATGATGCTGAAGAGAAACTCATGGTACGCCTCAATCTCATATTGATGGAGGACGGCTGGGGAAGGCCGACAGATGCTAGGAATTTTCTCAGTAACAATTCTGAACCTTGGTGAAGGCTCATCCGTAGTGCGAGGGACACTAGCACGGAAGATGCTTCCGTCGCCATATAGGTCTGTGAATGATAAAAACTAGAATGAAACCCCAGGAACAACTGACTAGAGTTGAACATGCAAGCCACGAGGATTAGAAGGACTGGGCAATTGGAGAATCTTTGGGGAAGAGGAGCAAGGTCAAGGGGACTGAGCTCTTTGTTGAAGCTGGAATTGATGCTTTTGAACTAATTTATGGAGCATGGTCCTTTGCCGTTGAGCAAAATTGACTCAATCATCAAGTGAATAGCATGAAATTCAGGTCCGAAAAGAATCATTCAGCCTGGTGGAATAGCTCAAAAAGCTTTTTTTTTATTTACCTTGCCGTGCCTTACGGGCGCTTCACGTTCTTGGCATTTCTTGTAAATTTTGGTAAATCATTCTGTATATTCCGAGTAATCTCTACAGCGAGGATTGCATCAGTGTAGATCACATATTGCACTTTTAGTTTTCTACTACGTTGTACTCTATTCTGGTATAATGCTTGAGGTTTTTCCCTCTGTGTACGAAATTCATTTTCGAGCCCCTTGACATGATTTAAGGGACTTCTGAGCTCAAGATGTCAATCTCAGTTCTTTCCCTGTCACCAACACTGCTGCTTGTGTGATTTCCACCATCTCTACGCCCACTACGTACACAGCCCATTATGGACACATCAGCCCTGCCGCCGCCGCTGCCTAGCTCTCTAATTTCAGCCCCATAATCCCTGCCATTTCAACACCGGTCACGTCTCTTAACTAAACATGCCATGACCGCAGGCTACTCAGAATTCAACAATTCCATCTCTTTCGTAGCTACCATTTTGTCCCTTCCACAAGCTGAGTCCATCGCTGGCCAGTCTCCCTCCACCATATCACCGACAAGATCACGTTTGACATTTCTGTCTCTATTATCGCCATCGATGCCTTTCCGCCGCTTTATCATGCACCTCCACTCCCAGTCTCCCACTGCTGGTACCACATTACCGCCCCCCGCTTTCCGGGTAACTGTGTCCTTGTATTCGTTTAATGGTTAGCATTTTTTATAGCGCAAGAGCTTGGTTGGCTATACCATCCGGATAGGGGATATGTTATGAGATATATACATAGCTTCTGATCCTACTCTCTTGTATTCAGCTCCAAATGTCATTGATCAATGAATTCTAGACGAAAAAGAAAACACATCCAAGGTGAGCAAAAATTTATGGGATGGGTTCATTTTACCTTTAATTCTTAGGAGAGACTTAGGTCCGGGCTACAAATGGAAGGTCACTCATTTCCGGTTGAAGAACGTGATCAGCCATGGTTTTATTACTTTTGTCCCTCTCTGGGACTCGTTAAGCGATGCGCAGCTGTCTGGGTAAATTCTCCGCCGGAAAACAATCATGATGCCTCGATGCTGTCTCCCATCTCAATCGAGCACGTTTCATGCATCACCGAACACATCATCTTACAAACCATCATCATTACGAGAGAAAAGTCGCAGGGTATTGAAACTATCCTCCTTAAATAAAACATCATGTGGGTCGTGATCACTTTAAGAGGCGTTCACGTGATGCGAAGCCTCATGCAAAGCCAAGTAAACCGTCAGCCGTCAGCTAAGTTCTCTTTGTGACCCGTTTATTGCCGACACGGTGAGTTAAGTCCAATACCAATTGCAGTCATAAATGGTTTGATGAATTTCACGTGATGATTCATTCGCTTGAGCTCTCCAACCTATGACGGCAGAGATGTGATAGGACATCCTTTCAGACCGCTTTGCATCGGCTATTTGCTACCTTGGCATTTGAAGATGATAACAAAATTCTGTTTGCTCTCTCCGTTCGCTTAGGTTCCGTGTGTCAGTAGCTGACCCTTTGTTTAGCTGCTAATCTCGTTGTGAAGTTGAAGTTTTGTTCAGATCCAAAGGTAGTGGAAAAATTGACCCTAGGGCCAACCGACAAGCGACACGCGTACGCCCTAAGCCCTATGACCTCAAGAGGTCACACTGTGTTCGTAGATACTGCAGTAATTGGCAAGCGACGTGATGTAGATCTGCACTATGATTTACCCGAAGAAGGGGAGCAAAGGAAGATCTTGAGAAGCCAACTCTTTTTTATCATTTCTTGCTGCGGATTGAAAGAAAAGCGTTGAAAAAATTCTTGGGGACCCTTTTGATATTGCCGGTTGCCTTCCGAATCTGTACATCCACTAAGAAAGAATTAAAGTTCACGAATGATGTCTTTCGAAAGTCATAAAAGAGTAGGATGAACACAAAAACTTTAAGTTAATAGATGGAAAGCGTTTTCGACGTTAGTAATTAGTCTTTTCTTAATGCAGTGGAATTGGTTCTTAGAATTTGGTCTGTCCCACGATTTTTTTAATAATTTTCCAAGGAAAAGTTTGATGATGTTGCGCACTATTTCTTGAAGAAACCATTATTGTGTCCGCTTCGAATAGCTGCTATTCAATCACACCCCAGGTCAAATTAAACAGCACTCTCTCCCACGATCCGCGAGAGTGTTGAAAACAGAGGTGGAAGAAACATTGCACCGACAGGCGTTTTTCGTTTTCCTGCTAAATTCGGGTCAATTCCAAAAAAAACCCCAAACTTTAGGTTTAGTCTCAAATATACCCCAAACTTTTTTTTGTCTCAAGAAAAACCCCAAACTTTAGGTTCAGTCCCAAATCTGCCCCAAACTTTTCTTTGTCTTAGAAAAAACCTCAAACTTTAGGTTTAGTTCCAAATCTGCCCCAAACTTTTCTTTAATCTCAAAAAAAACCCCAAACTCTTAATCTATTCCCAAATCTATCCCAATTTTTTTTTGTCAAAAAGAAAATCATCAAATTTTACTATAATCCTAAATTTGCCCTCATTAGCCTCTGTCCAAAAGCCGTATTAGTAATCCCTAATTTTTTATATCCTAAAATGGTTTTATTTTGAAAATAATTTTCTATAACATCTTGTTTATGTGTATTTATTATCTATGTGGAAATGCCATGTTAAGTTGGGACTAGACCATGGGGTATATTTGAGAATAGATAAAAAATTGATAATTTTTTTAGTACAAACGGAGGGTAAAACCCTAAATTAGTATACCCGTTAATTGCAGCGTGTTTTTTAATTTAGAAATTTGACGGTAAAATTTAACGGAAAATAATATATGGTAATTTTTTTTGGTGGTCAAAAAAATAATTTTGGGTAAATTTGTCATATGTGTACCAATTTGAAATTTTTTTAGACAAAACAAAATTTGGGGTAGATTTGGGACTAAAATTAAAGTTTAGAGTTTTTTTTGAGACAAAAGAAAAGTTTGGGGCAGATTTGGGACTAAACCTAAAGTTTGGGGTTTTTCTTGAGATAAAAAAAAGTTCGGGGTATATTTAGGACTTGACTTAAAGTTTGGGGTTCAGCCCCCAGGACTTTAGTTTATTCGTGAGTTGACCATCGAGGTTTTGGATAACCCAAAGAACTTTTGGATAATATCTGCCTAATGAACTTTCGATTATCTCCAACTGTCAGTCTAAAAGTTGTGCAGATCAGCAGAGCAGAGCGGCAGTGTTTTACTTTAACCCTCCGCCCCCGAGAAAATATGTGCAGCTCACCAGCCTACTACCCTCGTACAACACCTAATGAACATGGCGGTGAACAGGAGCGAGAGCTCTCGGGATTCCCGTTCCTCCGCCGAACGTGTCAAAATTTTATTTTCTTTAGCTATTGACGTTTCGTTGGCTAGCGGGGGCACTTCCGCTTTGGAGGAAGAGAAAACAACAGCGGCAGATGGAGGGGGTGGAGTGGCTTGTAAGCCAATTTTTTTTTCCTGCAAGAATCCCAATCCATGACCGAGCGAGCAAGAGCATCCACTAATCATCCCCACCCGCACAACAACACTCCTTTTACCCAAACCAAACCCAGACCCTTCACCGCCAATTTAGCTAAAACCAATAATGACGAGTAGTCATCACGCGCCCCTTTCCTTTTCTCATTGAATAATAATGGTATTCCCCTCCCTCCCTTTTTCTAAAACCCCCGTGTCAAATCGTGGAGTACAGCCAGCCAATAGGGGCGAGGGAAGGCAATAGGAGGCTATGACCTAGGGTGCACTAGGGTGGCTAGTGGGTCCAATTTGGTAGGGGCCCTAGACCTTCGTCCAGCCTAGTCTAGATCTAGGTCTAGGCCTAGGGTCTATGTCTTAGACTTGATCCTAGGCAACCTAGTCAGCAAGCAAAAGGCTGGTCCCAGAACGCACTTCTCTCTAGTCTTTAACTCTAGTGTGTAGTGTAGGAGTAGCAGCAGAGAGAGAGAGAGAGAGAGAGAGAGAGAAGTGTGAGTGTGACTCCATTAGGAATTCAATGTCAGTAGCAGTTTTTCGATTGTGGGGTTGCTTGCGGTGAGGGGCTATCTAATGTCCATGCCTACACCACCTTCCAATTCTTCTCCACCTTATCGGCCGCCTGTCGCCGTCACCATTACTTTTTCATCCCTCTACCTCGTTAACCGCTACTCTCCTCTCTCTCTCTCTCTCTCTCTCAATTTTTGCCAATTAGCCCCCCATGGTTTTCTTTGTCTTGAAATTTATTTCGATATATTCGACCAGTAAAAAGAAAAAAAGGTTACTTTGAAATGTCATCCGTTTCATCTTATGAACTGGCGAGATATAAATGGCTCTCCCCTCTCTCTCCTTGCTTCTCTTAGAATGGGTCTTTAGTGTAGTAGTATCATACCGTATTTCCTTTTAATGCTCAGTCTTCATTTTCTATGAAATTTTTTGTATGAAGAAGCTCAAGAGATGGACAGACATAAGGCTCAGATCAACTGTGGGCTGCTGCTAGAGAGAATTTACATGAAATGCTCTTGGGATAAAGACCTAGCTAACATTCTCGAGGTGATTGACCTTGGTCGATACCGTAATTATAAAGTAAATTCAAAATAGAATATGATAGGATTGATTTGACAAAAACAAATCATTTCATAATATTTTGCTTTTATTTTGAAGGTCCGTGAATCAGCATTTTGACAAAATGGAAAGAAGACAGGAAATTCAATTCATCAAAATTTTCATGAACAATTAAGTAGTAAGGATAATTACAAAGATGCGTAGTCAATGTCTAAGAACTCATTTTATAACCAAAGACAAAATGTCTAAATACTTATAAATACCTGTTATTAATGTCCAAACCAAATTTAATTGATAACACGAGCAAGATAAGTCTTGCTTATTAAAATGGGTTACAACTTGCTGAAACACTATCTAAGGAATGTCACCCTTTTTTATCTTCATGCGGAATATCATTATATAACAACTCATTTAGTCTGACAAATCAAGGTAAGCAACTAAAAAATAAGAATGTGAAATCTCAATTGGGGTTTTATAGTTGTGATGATCTTAAATATTTCATCAAATCTTTACCTTTTCTTTAAGAACAAGGAACATTTAAAGATGAGTTGATTTTCGTTTTGGAAAATCTAACAGCATTTCCTTAGAAAATGGATAAAAAAAGGGTCTTGGTGGGTTTTTTTGAGTGGCATTTCTGGGGGCCAAGGCGTTGATAATTGCGAGAGGGGAAGTGGGAAAAGCTGGTTTTTTTTTTTTTCCTTATAATTCCTCACTTTCCCATTTCCTGCATAACGCATTTGCATTTTCTGAGGGTGTCACTTTTCCTTTGTTTTCTCTTCTGTCTCTTCCTCTCTCTCTCTCTCTCTCTCTCTCTCTCCTGAGAGACAACACGAGATCAAACAGATTTCAAAGATGGAAACTTCCAGTCCCACCTCCATCATCAGTACCAGCAAGCAACAACGACACTAATCTCTCTCTCTCTCTCTCTCTCTCTCTGTGGGTATTATTTAGGCAGCGCATGCAATAATTACTTGGTCACACATTACTCTCGTCGCCCTTCTCCCACTTTCACTCCTCCAGGACTCTCTCTCTCTCTCTCTCTCTCTCTCTCTCTCTCTCTCCCCCTCCCCCTCTCTCGCTCCCTCCCTCTGTCTGTGCATGGCCACCACTCACCACTTCAACTACGCCTCGGCCGACCATATCAACATGCTCGGCCTGCGCGACGTCGTTTTCATCGCCCCGCCCTCTTCCCTGCACCACCAGCAGCCCCAGCAGCCGCCCCCCGTCTCCGACCACCACCCCAACTTCCACCTGCCTACGTCTACCGCCTTGGGCGTCGGTGTCAGCATCTTCCCGGTCCTCACCGCGGCGCCCTACAATGTAGTCGAGGATTGCGGGAACGCCGGCAATAACAACGAGGCCAACAACACCGCGAACTTCTGGAGGAGATGCGATGATCAGTCCAGCTTTTCCAAGAAAGACGCGTTGGGCATGGGTGAAGACGAGAGCAATAAAGGCGAGAAGCTGGAGGAGATCAATGGGCTGAGCAATAGCAGCAATTTGAGGGTGTGTAGGGACTGTGGGAATAGAGCCAAGAAGGAGTGTAGTTATAGGAGGTGCAGGACCTGTTGCAAGAGTAGAGGGTTTGATTGCTCCACCCACGTAAGGAGCACGTGGGTACCGGCGGCGAGGAGGCGGGAGCGGCAGATGGCCACGGCGGGGATTGGCGGCGGCGGCGGGGGAGGAGCAGGAGGTGGCGGTGGCGGTTCTTCGGGGTCGTCTTCTGGAGTGAAGAGACCAAAACTAGTCGATGGGTCATCAAATCACGGTGCAACTAATGCTTCTTCCACCTCGAATGCTACCACTCCTAGGAGCTTTGATACCAGTTCTTGTCATCATCAAGGTCCTCTCTCTCTCTCTCTCTCTCTCTCTCTCTCTCTCGATTGAGTATCAAGGGTCCACCAAGAGAAGGCGCCATCTGCGCAGCTTCTTTAAATGACGTATTATAATTAACTGAAGTGAAGTAGTTCAGAAAATCTAAGTCTCGTGTTTTAGAAGAGTGAGTGTTCAACTGAAAATGGAAAAGCAGATTGATCCAGAGGGTGGTAATTGATGATGAAAAGCTTGGATTTTCCTTACTTATTGTGTCTTCCAGTGCTTAATGTGGATAATTAAAGGGATTTGTCATCCTGTTGATTGACCAACTAATCTGCTTATTGGATCTTATTCTAAGATCGATGTAGTGATTTCTTGGATTCCAGATGCTAGCTTCAAGCAGTCTTTACCGGGCCAAGTCCGTGCTCCTGCAGTTTTTAGGTGCATTAGAGTCACTGCAATTAGTGACAATGCAGCTGAATTTGCCTATCAAGCTACCGTTAGCATCAGCGGGCATGTATTCAGGGGCTTCCTCTATGATCAGGGGATGGATGAGAAGAATGCGTTTCCATGTATTTCAGAGCTTCGATTCAGGGGAGTTGCTGGCACGAGGAATGGGGATTCTTCCCCAATTGTTGACCCGTCAAATGCTTATGCAGCGTCAGGCTGTCGCAGATTGCTTGAAGGTATAGCCTCTTGTAGGAATAATCAACTCTGAGTTCTACATTCTTCTTTAGATTTTGTAACGTAAAAGCAAATTCATGAATTTAATTCAGTGATTCAGGCATTGATTAAATGACATCATATGCATTAGCATGTTGCCTCAATTACTCTTTAGCATAGTGTGGATGCAGCTGAGATTGGGGAACTAGTGTACCATTCTGCCCTTGAAAATTCAAAATTCATACTTAATCATATTTTTGAAGGAACCTTGTTTTCCCATATTATAGTGGCATTTTTTGGTGCTTAATTAATCTTTTTCTTCCATAATTATATGTTGGTGGAAATATAATGGAAAATCAACAGAAAACAAGGAAGATCTGAAGATTCATGAATGAGGTAGTAGGTGTCACTATCAGTCGCTAGGGGGAAAGATGTATGAGCAGACAGAGCACTCCAAGTATCTATTTCTGAACAAATTGGTGCATCTGTTATGGGCAAGTTGCTTGTGATTAGATTCATGCACTTGTCCTTCTTCTTGCTGTTAGAACTTTGTTCAAGTCTCTTCCATTAGGATTTTCATTGTCAATCTGATTTCATATGCATTTTCTTTGGTAAAACAGTCATTTTCCCATTATAAAGTTTATATAGACATGATATAGCAATTGTTTATATATGAAATTCCTGCCAGAACCATATAGTATTTACCCTTTAAGATGTCACTTGAAATTCTATAGTCACTTAAGGCTTATTTTCGAAGTATAGTGCCACTCCATGCCCTGTGATTCCATTTGCAGGTAATTTGTCAAATTTTTTTACTATTTGAATAAGAAAGCAAATAAGGAATATGATGGTGTTTCCTTCTACCATTGAACTGCTTACTGAAGATTAGCCTCACACATGAATAGTAGTGGAACATGGCCTTTCGTGAACATTCAAGAAATGGTTTTGGCATGTGTAAAGATCCCTTGTCAAGAAAGGAAATATTTGTAGGAAATCTGTAGATCCTGCTAAACAGGGTTAAGAAGATCCTCCTCACCATTGGGTAATTGGAGATGGAGAGTAATATCTGGTTGCAAGTAAACTTAGACATAATTGCTTCCGTCTCAACTTACAGAAATCTTATTTCAAATAAATTGATGTCCTTGTACGTAGTAAGTAACTATCCCTAACTGACTTTTTTTTTTTACACACAGCTGGTCTTCCACAATTAAATCTACCTTGGTCCTGCCCTATTGTTCTTAATAAGATCAGGCTATACATGAGCTTGTATAATACATGAAGTGATTGCAGAGAATTCGTAGATGAACTCTACTTTTTTTTTATTTCATTGGTCGTGGATTAGCCCGTTATGTGTATGTCTTAAGGATACAAAGAAGGATTGAGAGTATATACTGTAGTTTGACTTCAATGGCATGCTTTTTTCTTTGGTACAAGATCACACGTGCGTGTTGTGAACTATGCATTCCTGAGGAAGTGCTTTTTCCATTTTTTAATCTACAGTGCCTAGGACTCCATGTTTAACGTATCATTTAGAAGCCAGCAATTGACAGGAACTCACTATGATGAGTATATCTGAATTTGTTCTTCACTATGTCTTTCCAAGTTTTGAAAATCATCAGCGAATGCCGAATACATCTTAATACTGCCACTAGTCTAAAGCTCACTCCATCACTTTCCTTTTTGGGGGATTATTTATCTGCAGTTATCTTATATCAAGGTGGTGGCGGCTTGTTCATGTGGCTGCTGAGATTTTTATATGCTCTCTGTCCACATAAGGATGATCTATGATTTGACATTCACCACAATGACCATTTAAAGTGTTACATGATCTACTGTAGCTAGAATAAGATTCTCTCTGGTCAAATCAACTGAAAGAACATAGCATATATTTCTAATTCCTTCATATGTGGAGACTGGAGTAAAGCGTGGCCACCCTTTTGCTTGTCCTTCTGCACTGTTGTCAAACTTGAAAAGGGCCTCCAGCCAATGCTTGAAGAAGGATTCTTACGATTCTCTAAGCACTAATTTTCGAAGTGTGATGCATTGACTCAAGTTCTTTATTCTGAGGAAGACGCCATTTCCTGTGAAGTTAAGCTTTTACAGTTTCTTTGCATATAATTCCCACTAACATTCATGTTATCCTGATTCACTGTCAATTTATCTTGTATTTTCTTCTGCTTTATTTTGGTTGCTCTCTTCACATACTAGGTTGAAATAATTCTTTCATTTGGCAGCTCCTGGTGATGAATGATATGTGATAGGCATGACAAACGGGGCAAGAAGAGCAGAACTGGGACATAATCATTGTATAGGAATGCTAAGGACATCGTCTGCATGTGAAGCACAGTAACAGAACATGCGTATGGCAGGACGGAAGGCACTACTTTTAGATTTTACCTTTGTAAATGGTATGAGATTTTCAGCTGTAGTATGCATGGAACTTTATTTTAACTATATGATATGAATCAACTAAAGTGGCGACTTTTCGGCATTCTAGGTCTGGAAATAAATTGACCGTGTCCAATTTTAACTCTTCGCTCTGTTCTCTTCATGATTTGATGAATTTGTGATATTAAAGAGTTCCGTCAGATACAAGCATTATCATTTGTGGTGGCGACTGAACCTCAATCACTAAAGTTCCACTGGAATGACAAGAGTCGTTAGCTGCGACTTCACGTTTGTTTGCAGCAAGCCTATAAGATTATGTTCATAGTAAGTGGAATCAATCCTTGGGGAAGAAAATGATGGATTCATCTTTGATTCGTGAAGATGGTACATGAGGGGGTTGCTCCCATTGGATCAAAGTAGAGCCATAGCCTTAAACTGTATGGTACTGACTGTACCTCTGGGGTTCACCTGCTATTATGTTGGCAAGCTTGAATGCACTATCTCCATCTGCACATGAAGACATGTCCATGATATTATGTTGCTCCGTGTGTAGACCACCTCAAAACTCAAATATAATCAATAATAAAAGCAAAGTGGTCGCCACTGCTACAACTTGTTCATGACATGGTCGCCACTGCTTGCTCTGTGCCCTCCACTATGCCAAAGAGTAAACATGCCTTCTGTTTACTTTATTTTCCTTTCTTCTTTTTTTATAATAGTTCCCCATGTCCCCAACCTAAAAGATAAGAATAAAAAAATAAAAATCAAGTGAAGGTCAACTTCCTAGGACAGGGGATGAAGGGAAGGTTAGAGGAATTGCATATAAAATATTCCAACGTGGTAATATCGTCTAGCAATTAGGCACGAACCTAGGCAAAATAGCCCGGCGCATGGAATCTTTCTCAGTGGAAGAGAATCGTATCTGGTCCAAGAAAGAATTGGAACCAGAACAGAAATAGAAGTCAAAGCTACAGTATTTGCTCATTTACGTTATTTTAGATGCTTTTGATTTCGCTGTGAAATTAGATAAATGATAAGGAAGAAGGACAAGTCACTAGTTCATCAATTCATTGTACACACAAGATTATTCAAAGACCCTGTGGCACTTCAAAGAATTCGCAGCCTTCATATCATGTAATTTTCAGATGAGATCGCATGATTTCTTTCAGTTCCTCACATCAAACTCGCCCAGCTATATTCTGCACCTGTCTTCCCTCCATTAGATCTTGAAGCTCGTGTCTTTGCCAGTAACCACTCATTCATGCTAACAAACGATAGTTGGAAGAAAATAAGATAATTAAAGAAAAGGAATATAGACTCATAGTCCATATATCTTTTGTTTCTCCAGTTCTGCTACATGTCCTTGTTTAGGGTATAGAAGATCAGATTTAGCAGCTGAATGCGCAAAAAACAGCACTTTTCCGCTCCTTTCTGCGCTACCCAAAACTGGTATTTACAACCAGTTGGAGCTCAAAAGCAGACTTAGAAGTTTCAATATTGGCTATGGTAATTTCTTTTTTCTCAGTCCAAGTCTACAATAAATAACACTAGAACGAGCCTAAGATCATCCAGCACGAATCTGAGTACCATTTGCAGAACTTTCCTTCTCATTAATCTACTGTACATCTTAACTCATCCTGAACTTCCGAGACACCCTCATCTCCTGGGAAATGTTTCAGTACAAAAAAGTGACGAATTTCCCATAATCAAATGCCTGTTGGTTAGTGCATTTACATTTGAAATAGCCGTTGGGGGCAACTTCTCTTCCTGGCTCAAGTCAACACTTTTGCTTTGACATGAATCCTGTGCCTATGGAACTGTTAATGAGTTGCTGCTGAAAAATCGCAAGCTGATCACGAAACACATGTTCCCATAGTCAGAATCTCTGGCTCAAAATTCCAACTCAAAGAACTGAGGGCCGTGATCCTGATGCAGATGAGAATCACCTTCCCAAACAAAAATTGGCTGTACATGGATGTACACTGTGTGATTGATGAAATACTTGGTCAATCTGAACCTTCAGGTATCTTCGACGAAAATTCTGAATATGAAATCGCGGAAGCGTCTAGAGTACTGCTTGGGATCAACTGCTGATATTGAAGTCGGATCATATTGAAACGATTTGTATGCATGCTCAATCTTCTTGCTGATATCATAATCTTGCAGTATGTCTATTATGCCGAAGTAGACAATGATATCATACAATTCTCCTGTAGGATCTCCAATCAGCTGAGATTCACAATTGGTACTCCTCACTGTTAACTCAGCCTGAGCAGGCATGTTTACTCCCAATTTAATGGAAGCCCATCTGATTAGGAGCAACAAGGAGTAAGATCAATTTATGGCAAACATCTGAGAATACTTTGATCCAAGAAAAATACATAATGAAATCAAGGATGGAGATTTATGGTCTTTAGGTGATTCGCTATTATGCCGGGAGAGTGAATCCCCTTCTGGATAACGGCATGGGTTATTTCTACGAAAGCTCATTCGAAAAAGAGAATCGATACTATCATCAATAAAGAGTTTAGTGAAAATACGTTTTTTATAGTTCATGTGACTCTTATACCATTAGAAAAGAGGGATTGAGTTGCAACCTTTTTTCCCTAAACCAGACATTGAAGATGAGAATGAATTATGTATTAACAAAGCAACTGGTAAATAGTCTCAAACTACCTTCGATGCTATACGTCTTCAACGATTTCATATTTCCCCAAAGTTTTTCATTTACCTGGTAGGATCCAAGAGATTTTGGTCTGCCTCTACATTTGAAAACCGTCCCATGCCACTGTCAGTGTCCCCATTCCCTGAAGCATGAGCATTCGCAGCGATTTAATTCCATCAGGAAGCATGGACATACACTCAACCGCTAAATGATAGTAGCAATGAGAAAGAAAAGACAACCTCTAGGTGTTTGAGCTCTGGAAGGACGAGCTTCCACCGTATGCAAATCTTTGTTGTAAGATACATCCCGAAAGTGAAGACCAATCAGAAGACTATAGTCCATTATCCTCTCCTGCTCAAGGAAGTCACAATCCCTGTCCACTTGTCTGCATAAATGCACACTATGTGTCAATATAGAAGGTGGAAGCATATTCAAACATCATTTATGCATGCATAAACAAACAAATATACCAATAAGAGTTGATTGTTCCAATTGCACAGGTAAAACTTCACTGAATTAGCATCAAATAAGCTATTTTTGTGCATAATATTACTTTCTAAAGAGACCTTTACAAGATTAACAGCATTTTTAAACCTGAATTTCAGTATTTAGAAAGTGAACAACAAAGGTGAATGCTGCAGATCTTCTGTCTCATGAGGGAGGGAGGGAGAGAGAGATTGCAAAAAATGAAGGAGAACCATTCAAAAAAGCAATTTTACCTGCAAAATTCTTGGAACCAAAACTTCTGCAATCTGAAAATAAAGTTGAGGTCCAGGTCTTTTAGGGTGGTGGTTGCATCAATGTCTGCCTCTGGTTTCTCGGTGATACGACCATGTGAAGAACCTTTTAAGTCGAAGCGTCTGTGTATAGTGTACTCCGAACAGAACAGATTTCCCATTATGACAAATCTTACCTGAATTGAGAATTGCACATTAGATATATCAAAATTCAGTGAAGCTTATCAAAACAGCAGGTTTTGTCTGGTTCTTAGTACCTCACATTACCTTCTTTTGGGAAGCCCCTGTCAATTTGACACAATGTAGGCCAAAAAATTTGGTAACTAGAGTATTCTCATATGCCCTAAAGTGATTATAGTAGGCAGGAAGCATCCTCAAGAGCACCTGGATCAAATCAAGAGGCACGGTATTATATGAGGCACGATCCAGATACTTAAAATAAGTCAGTCAAATAAGAAAAAGATATTTCCTAGAAGAGCAGAGTTGATTTCAATAATAAATAGAGACAAAAAAGAAGTAACTAAGCCAAGGAAGTCTCTCTCCTTGGGAAACGATCCAGATTGTGACACGGTCTCAATTAGATTTAGATGTCATTTAATTTTATCTAAGAAGTTTCTGCTATTTTTCTACAGGAGCTGCCTTCCAAGACACTAGAAATTTTGGAAGGCATCTAAAGTTCAACATCATATCATGAACCTTGGACAAAGCTCTCTTTGTTGCAATAAAGCAAACAGAGTACAGATTATTTGTCTCAGATTTTTGCGCATGCTCGGAAACTGACCTTCACTTCTGCTTTCTTCACTGTCTTAATCATATAGCGGTCATCATTGGTTAAGTAGAAGAAACTTCCGCTTTTTCCAGGGGATGAAAGTTCGCGGAGAGCATCATTTCCACATATAGAAATCATGTAATCTGCTGCGTCCACCTTGAACAACTTTCTGAGAGTCCTGCAGGGATAATGCAGGATAACGTATCAGCGCAGTTGACCTGGAACTAAACTGTTATTATGGTCGGTGACACTGTATGTACTTTGGTAATGTTTTATTTACTAGAGAACTCAGAATAGATGGCAATGCAAGTAACCACTTGTTCATGAAATTGCTGTCTATGCATCTGAAAATCAGAAGACAATTCTCTTGAATCGCAACTTAAGTCAAGAGCACATCTAGGCATTGTCAACATCACAAAGAAGTATGTACTGAAACCAGAGTGTGTGTTGTATGAAAGACTCTCAAAATTCTAGTGTACCATAGCACTGATTGGCGCACACATCACAAAATTTAGCTGATAGGAATTAATCATTTCAATAGTGAAAAGGCTTAGAGGTGTAACCTGAAAACCACTGGGCAGTAATCCTTCCACTTGAACTCACAAGATTGGTGAGGTGGAGTATGCTTAGATCCTTCTGGGGGAAATCTTGTCCACACCTTCTCTTTAGGATCAAAAGCTGAAGCCTTCAGATCCAGAGAGGTAGCTGGAGCGGGCCGCCCAACAGAATGCCTGCAGGTTTTGAATAGCGTCATAAACAAGATTACAAATCAGTTAATATAACCGCATCGATCTACCTAGAATATACTACTTCCTGTTGCCAACCTACTCGTCTGTTCATTTACTTTTCCATTAGTTTCGTCCATTTTCTTCAGAAAGACCATCATGTAATCGCACTCTTTGTTTTGTTGGGCTGGTAGTCTTGCAAAATTTCTGGCGAAATTAGAGATGAAGCTTCTTGTCGGCGAAAGAGTAGGCTGCAGATTGCAAAAGCTACAACAGAAACTTGATTGGAAGGACTAGATTTATGAGGAAGAGTGAGAATCTAGTCCAATGTCCAGAAAAAAAGGAAGCACCAGATTGATCCACAAAACTAAACCATGACCTCACTTTGGAAAGGATTAAGCATAATTGATGTTGAGTCTGTCAACGTAAGGAAGACAAAAGTTCAAGAGGTTAATATAGCTTGTTGTCACATAAACCAAGGTTAAAACTACTAGCTTGATCTGGATCAACTACGTATTTCATGATAAACACAGAACAGACCACACGAGCAAAAATCGTTTTGGCCTTAAAAAAGGGGAATCTGCAATCACCAATACCTGATTCCTAGTTGCAGATTGAGCATTAGCTCATAGTTCTTGTGCCCCTTCGTTATTGTATCGCCTTGTCTCTTGACTGGCTGTATTCTCGAAGCCCGTTGCCTTGTGCGTGCTATTCTCATATCTGAATCATCAAGCTGAATACTCCCTAGCCCTTCGACCATACTCCTAGGTATCGTGTTGCCGTTTCTATCACCATCAGAATCCCAGCTATAATCACAGACCCTTCCATCTACCGATGCTCGCCTTGACTTCCCATCATTGCCCTTTGAGTGCTTGAACACCCCCTCAACAACAGGAGGACAGTTTAGCATCTTCTGTGAAGGCAAAACCGGCACCTTTTCACCAGTTGATACTTTACAATCGTTTAAATCCACTGCAAAAACCTTTTGTGGGTCGAAATCAACACTCGCCATTGAGCCGGACGGATAGTACGTTCCACTCTGCTCCCTCGGGTCTTTACTCCAAACACCCACGTAGAAACTCCCATCTGCCCATCTAAAAGTCCCATTTCCTTTCGGTAAACCGTCTTCCCATAACCCATCATACCGGTTTCCATTACTCCAAATCATCGTGCCGTTTCCACTGATCACCCCATTTTTCCATTGTCCAACATAGTGGTTACCATTCATCCATTGGTACCTCCCATGACCATCCTGCAGCCCGCAGTGCCATTCGCCTTCATAATAATCCCCATTGGCATAACTCTTAGTCCCTTGTCCATGTTTCAAGTTCACGGTCCAAGAACCTCTATAAGTATCCCCTGAGGGACCTGTGTAAGTCCCTTTACCATCCATATACCCATTCTTGAATTCACCCTCATAAGTGGCTCCGCTAGGCCAACAAAATTTCCCTTTCCCATTGGTCTTGCCGTCGTGCCACTCGCCAACGTACATACACCCATCAGTCCATAGGTACTTCCCGTGACCGTGGGGGAGGTTGTCGGCCCACTGGCCAGTGTAGAAGTCGCCGTTGGAGAGGAGTTTCTCGGCATGATAAATCTCGCCGGGTCCGGCATTGCCGTCGTCCTCGTCGTCGTCGTCGTCGTCGACGTGCGCCACCGACATCACGGCAAAAATGCTGTTCGCCCTTCGTTTGGTAGCAGTAGCAGCAGCAGCTTGCGATTTGCGCACCGTCAATTCCCAGGCCTTGACAATGCCAACATTTTCTTTGCTCATTTCTCTCGCCTATCCACCGAGAGAGAGAGAGAGAGAGAGAGAGAGAGAGAGGCCTCCCCTTTCACATCCTTTCTTCCTCGTCGCCTCCACCCATCGATGCCCAGATGGAAAAATCAAGCGCTCTCCCTTCTCCTCCCTATCGGTGCTGCTCTCTATTCAAGACGGGGGAATTAACAGGGAGGGGACGACAATCTTGAAACAAGATCGACGTCGCGGGGCAGGGAGCAGCTGGAAGGGGGAGAGAGAGGAAAGACGAAAAGAGATGTCTGTTGTATTGGTCTTCCAAAACGGAAGCTGTAAGATTTGAACAATAAAACGATGAAAACGTCGGATGGATGACGGGAAAGCAAAAGTTTGGATCGTACCATTACCCACCTATGTTTCGTCTGTCTGGCTTTTCCTCTGTTTTTCCGAGAAATTTGTTTTCTTTTTTTCCTTTTTTTTTTTTTCCCTCTCTCTGTTTTCTTTGTTGACGAAGGTTGCGTTTGGGACAAGAGAGAGATTCAAACGGCGTTGTTGTTGTTGTTGTCGTTTTTTTTTTTTTTTTTTTGATTCCGGATTTGGCTCGTAAAGACCACTTACAGGCCAACCATTTGGAAGGAGGAGAGACGTGGTGGTGGAGATGATGTCTTTGCCATTTTTAGTGTCTCCTCCCCCATGACCCCATTTTCCTCCTCCTTTTTTTCAAATCTCTCTCTCTCTCTCTCTCTTTTCAATATCTGTTAAATCATTGTTTTATCCTATTTTTCCCTTAGTTTCCTGGCTCCTTGATTTGATGTTTCAATGTCCCTTGATTTCTCCCCCATGAATTTCAACAAGAAACGATTTCATAGGCTCAATTTACACGAGTCGAGCTTGTGATCTTCCAGATGAAAATCCTACTCGATATGCATGTGAATGAGATAATTGTGAAGTTCATTGTATCAAAGTCAAATCATCTGAATTACTGATTATAATAAAGCGTACCGAATAATTATCGATCTTGATTAATAAATTGCCATGTGAAAATTCAACTAATTTGAGAAGGGATTATAATATCAAAGACATGAAAAATATTATAAATAATCATATCATCATTTAATCTTGAGGAATAGGTGGAGTTAAAAGTGGTTGATCCAGAATATTTAAGGATTAAGGTGGGGGCAATTGTGACGATAACGATAAATGAATACTGTTTTATGTAAATATTCAAATCATCTGTCATCGAAAGTCCTGTTAAAGTTAAAGAGATCCTGCAATCAATTAAAAATAATGTCTTTTTTTATATTTAATTTGGGTTTTTGATAAGATTATTAATTAAAAAAATTCGGGTCGATGCGGCTTTAGCGCCTCGTCGTGCCGCCCTCGAACCCGATGCCTACAAAAAATCAGACAAGTTCAAACCCAATCCGTAACCATCATGGGACCCACAAAAAGCATGGCACTGGCTTGATGTCATAGCGACACTTGTCCCCCCCTCCAGAACAAGCCACTCATTAATGCATGATTAGAGGGTGGGGGCCGCACCTTATTACCCCTGCTTGACAACCAAATTAATTAGATTGCTAATAAAGCACTCATTTTGGGACTAATCAATTAGAGGAGCGCTTGGAATTCTTCCAGTTGCACCGATTTTTCCTCGTGATATATCACTCTGATAATGTGAAAATTTATTTAAGCATATTTGAAATTTATCTGAGTTCAATTGTTATTGTGACTAGTATTCTAAATATCAAGATAAATAAACTTTCGCTGACAACTAAAATGTGCTCCATCTAAAATGAAAATGGGTTTTATTGCATGGTACCCAAAAATATATCTATTAGAATTATATTGCAAATATAATTTTAATTTGTTGTGTGTTGATTAAACATATGATTAATTCTGAAGTTTAAGCTTTTTAGTTTAAGGATCTGCGCGAGGGTATTTGGCATAAAATTGAAGAAAAGGATTGGAATGATCGAACACCTTGTCTCCTAATTTGATATCGTAATGGAGTTTTGTGAAGCTATTATTTAGGGGTGATCAGGTCCAGGGTGGGTAGGGTTCAGACCTGGACCTTGTACCCGACCCTGTTATAATCGATTCATCTTTTTTGGACCTTGTATCCTACCTTGTTTTTATCGAACTCTATTTTGGACCCGACCCTATTTTTCGGGTTCGGAAACAGAGTCAACCCTATTTTCATTGGAACCTATTTTGCAACCGTTCAATATCTTATACGACTTCGAATTTTACATTAATTAATGAAAAAACAATAACGTAATTCTCCTAACATTATAAGACAAAGCAAAAATCCTAATAATGCGTAAATATTAGCAACAAATATGGATCTAATATTAGTCTCATTCCCACAAATACTTCTAATATGATATAATGTGCTTATTTATGTGTATGAGAACAGTTATTTTTTACAATTCTTTCAAAAAAACTATCTCTTAACTTGATTCAAATATAATCTCTTCTTCTTTTTTAACATTTCTTTGAAAACAAAGAGACTCGATAGCATTATACCGAGATTTTTTTTTTTTAATAGGTAAAAACCGGTTCCAAAACTAGTCAAGTTCTAGGTGGGTCTTTGCTTGGACCCTGTTTCTGGACCAGTTTCAACTGGTTCTCGAACCAGTTTAACCAAGAACCGGTTCCCGACCCTATTGTTCCAGGTGGTTCGGTCCGAGTTCCGGATAAACTCGGTCCGATTGCACATCTCTATTGCTATTGATTTATTTGAAAAGGCTAAGTTTCATTCAAGACGCAACACCTATCGCATACATCTCTGTAAAGAAATAATTGTCTTGCAAAAAAGTTACTCTTCTCCTTAAGTTTGGTAAAAAAAATTGAAATGGAAATTAGATTTGACCTAGCTTTTCTACAATGATTATGTGAACCATGCAAGTGGGTGTTCACTAAATGATTTCGTACGAGCAATTTGATAATTTAAACCATCAATAGAATTTCATAAATGGAGATTGATTGAGCTGCATCTGTATAGATATATAAACTCATTTTGGTTTCCTCCCTCTCCCCTCCCCCCCCNCCCCCCACACACACACATATATATGTAATTTTGGTTTCTAGTTTTCGGCTACGGTTCCTACAAAACGCCTCAAAGACATCAATTTCACGAAATTATATGCAACGTAGTCAAACATGATCATGTGTTGTCATCGACTTCGTTGTTGATGTAATGTCATCTGGAATACCAAATTGCAATTCTGCACAAACAATATAATGCATCGTTGGCAGTTGCTCGAGTACCTTCACCTTCCCCATCAGTCTCCATGCACATGGTTGGCCAGCTACTTCAAGTGATTGAACATCCCCATGCTTTGTAATTGCAAGCTGGGAACCAAGAGAGAACCTTTGATTTGATGTCTTCCTAGAAAAATGCAAGGTATCCATCCATCTCTACAACAATAGCATTTGACATATATACCCCAAACTAGCGTGAAGAACAAGCATTGCAAAAAATGATTATTCTTGTTCCGTTCTAGGTGTGAGATCTCCGATGACTTTGTATGCTTCACGTTATTAGGCTTGTTGCGAACTTCCCTTAATAAACACGCAAAGTTTTCATTAAAGATTCAAAAAACACAAACTGGATTGAATTTTTTTTTTAAGTTCCATGTTAGTCTTCATAGACAATATCATATAAATAATTGGGCTATACACTTTGATACTCGATTCTACATTCTAATAATCTATGGTATCATGTCTGATAACACATGTAATGTTTCATGATTGATACTGTCACGTTGCAATACATACATTTTCTTAAATTCTGTTATAACATTATTGAGGTTTAGCATGACAAACTTGCCAATTTTGATTCATTAACAATGTGAAATAGGTATAGTTTAAGTCCAACATTCCATACCAAATATAAATAACAACGATAACATCGAGAGGAAGTCACCAAGGCGCTCATTGACTTCCCATCTTTTTATCTGTAAAAGAAAAATCAAAGAGAATTGAGTAGGTAAGAAAAACCTGAAAAACGAAGGCATTTTTCGATCTGCCAAGAACGAACGAGAGACGGTGACGAAGCATTAAATTGAGGGGGTAAGAAAAGCGCACACGATTTCAGCAGTCCTTGGGGGGTTTGAAAGAAAGCGTCTTTTGTGAGGCCGCAAACAAAGGATGCTGACAAAAAGTAAGCCAAATATGGCAAACCCCATCCACCTTTTGGATCCCCAAGTTCAGCTTTCACCAGTTCCCAAAACCATGAATCTCCCTCTCTCTCTCTCTTCATTTCATCATTGCAATTTCCACCCTCCACCACCACCACCACCACAAACCCTGTTGAATGATCAGATCAGACTGTGCAATAGGCGGCGGAGAAGGGCCATAGCCCACTCTCTTTCATTTATTTATGAAGCTGTTGATCCGTACACAAAGAGAGGGTAAAGATGAATGATGGTATTCAAAAGCAGCTAAGCAATGTTGGTCCTTGATCTCATCCCTCCATTTATGTACAGTCATTAATTGCTTGTGAAAAGAATCCGTTGTTTTTGTTCTTCTTTCTTTGTGAAGATCTGCGGATCCAACCCTGATTGGTCTTTGGGAGATTCTTCCCCTTACCTTTCAGCTCTCTGTTTCAAAACGATCACTGAGTTATATCGTCTTCAGTTCCTGTTCCAGCTTCATATCGATCCGATCTTTCCATTGCACTGTTCTAGGCTTAAAGTTTAAAATGTGAAAATGATGCTTCACAATATGATCATCCAGAGATTTTGATGCTGATATATACTCCTCTAATGTGAAAGCCTCTCTGCGCGTCTTCTGCCACCATATTATTCCTTCTCCCTCGTCCATGATCTATGGTAACACTTCCCACCAAGAAAAAGTAAATAAAAATGGAGCCCGCTGTCGGAAAAGGCACAATTGGTCATTGCTGTGATGCTCATCTACCTACCAACCGCATAATGTAGTAGCTGACTTAAGGCTATGAGTATTAAATCACGCAGGACCGAATCCATCTCATCTCATCTTTAAATGTACGGACAGAGTCCATAATTTCTTTAGTGTTGTTCCTATATCTTGTCCCAACATAAAATGGAACTAAAAGAGAAAACAGTAAAGACCATAATAAAGCCCCGCCCCCCCGGGGGGTCCTTTCCTTTGTCGTTTCTTTTTGTTAAGCATCTATTTGCATGCTCTAAGCTCCAGCATACCTCGTTCCCCAATTCCACCCATAGAAAGAACGTGAGCGAGCAAAGTGGAGAACAAAAAACATTCCGTGGACTTCTCGCCGCCCTACCACTGTTATAGAGATTGTGATATTTAGCAGCCATTAGCACGCCTTGGTTTTAGTGGACTTGGACCAAATCCAGTCAAGAGTTTCCCTTTCCTTTTTCCTAGACAATGCAGCACATCATTGGGTCGTCAACTTCATCGTTGATGTGAATCCATTACATGTTATGTGCTAAGCATAAAACAGAGCAAGAATAAAACAAGGGAACCCTAGGAAATTAATAAAGTTGAAGAGGACAAGTAGCCAGTCTCTCGAGAATTTTTTAATTTACGAAGGGAGGGAGTTAAAAGGGCTTGTTGATTGAGAACCAGATGATGGCTCACGTGCAAACACACAGAGATCTGGTATTAAATCGTTGTCTTAGGAAGAAAGGAATAGCAGGCAAATAGCTTGGTAATTTGTTTTGTTGATAGTTTAGAAGGGGTATGAAACTGAAAAATTATGAGGAAGAAGGTGAAGAAATATGTAAGTTATCGACATCCATTTGTAGATATAAATTATGAGAGAATGCAGATCATTCAACGTGAACATGTGGCAGAACCGACAAGATTCGGTATAGCAACAAGCATGAATCTCTATAAGGCGACAATTGTGTCAATTCTTTCTGCACACAGGCGGATAAAAGCATGAGTTGCTAATATGTACTTGCAGTTTCAGAAATGCAACCTCGTCTCTAGAATAATCAGATTAAGGCTTAGTAAAAAGTTAATCAAGAGTGCAAGTTATATCAAATTTGAAGTGGTATAGACTCCTTTGGCGGAGCAGCTGACCAGCAAAATGCCAAAAAGACAATTCAAAGGAGTCTCCTACTTTGTGTTGGTTTGATTAGGTTGTAATTGCTCTTAAAAAGCGTAATGTCAATTAAGTCTTGAGAAACAAAGCGATAAGTCTCCAGCATAACATCATTTAAATAACAATCACATGAATTCATTGATTGTTTGCTCAGGCTGTTAGACACCCAACTTCACAATCACACATTTACTACAAACTTGAAGTTAACAGACAACAAATGGGTGCTATAGAATACCACCATTATCCAAATGCCAGAATCCAAGATCACATGTCAGCACTGACCCTGGAGTCGCAATGTGAATTTCTGCAGTGAAAGCAGAACCTGCTTTAGCCTCTCCTTTACCTCTGCATCAATCAAGTTTCCATCGGCATCGAACTTTGCAGGAGGTTGAAATGCATATACGAAAAGCTCAGGCTTGTTAATGAAATGAAGATCAAGGTATACTCCTGTCTGCCGGAGATGATATTGTGCTCTTCCGCCACCAAAATTTCCTCCCGCACTTACTATAGCAGCAGCTTTGTCAGCCCAAACATTCGGTGCTCTAGATGCCCAATCTATTGCATTCTTGAGAGGCGCTGGTACAGCAACAGAACCATCTCAATAAAATGGGACGCATCATGCATTAACTAAGTTTTTTCTGCTATAGAGAATATGTTTTATGCCCTCATAAATTTGATTGTTCTTTTTCATTTCATTCTTTTATTTTCAGAACTCAGCAAAACGTTCATTTAGTCAGCCGATTTATAGCTGCTACAGTCTCCACTTGCAAGAATTGAGATTGATCGAGAAAAATGCAGCTGCCCACTTGTTCGATATTGATAAAGCCTAAATCATCTCTACTTCACTCCATGTTCATTCATGGTTTTTAATAGCTGTACACTTCCAAAGCCAGTAAAGAAGACTTCTTAATCTTGTCAAAACTGGCCAACCTAAAGGAGCGGGTGCGGTCTGTCACCGCACAGCGACAGCCACCTATCACCAGGTGCTCGGTAAAATGCTCGGCCGTAAAATTCACACATAGCTTGGTACTTCTCAGTTTGAGGCAAATTATTTAACCCCACCCCCAACGAAGGCCAGCATAATAACAAAGTCTTCAACTTTATAAGCCTAAATCAAGAACTAGTTCAAGTGTTTGATTATCAAGTACCATATCAGATATCCTCACCACAATAAACACCGATTACAACCTCACTTGCAGTGCTTGTAACGGGAGCAATTTCGACAGGCAAAAAAAAAAAGGAGAAAAGGGGGCAGAGTGACTTACGAGCAATGGAGTAATTGTACTCGGGAGAGGCAAAGAGAAAGCTATCGGCCCTCGAGATCTTGCGGTGAAACTCTTCGACCACGGCCGGGAACTTGCGGCCGCCTTCTTCTTCGAGGTCGGTGTTGATCATGGGGAGGGGCGACACTTCCACGCACTCGATTTGCATACCCGGGATGGACTCCTTGCATATCTCCGCGGCTTCAATCGAACCGAAACAGCAAAACGTAAGAACCCAATCACCTCAAGACACCACACGGTTCTCAGAGGGCACGAGAGACGAACAGAGACAGAGATTTTATAGGAAGCTTTGCGAAGAGAGCCGCAGAGAGCTGCAACTTTGATGGCTGGTTTAGCTGCCTCTTTGATGGCTGGTTTAGCTGCCTCCATCTCTCTCTCTCTCTCTCTCTCTCTCTCTCTCTCTCTCTAAAATTCCTGTTCGTCGGAGAATCTCCGCGGAGGGAGAAGGCCACGGAGTCTCAAGTGAAGTTCATGACCAAAAACCTCTTGACAGTCGGCATGCGACCAGCATTCTCTTATTTATTACTATTTACTATATAGGCAGAATACCAATTCAGGTAGAACGTAGAATAGTGTCTCCTAACGGCGTGCAAATGGATCCAGGTAGCCGGACAGGACCAGAACAGGCAATCCCAAGGGACCGGTCCAGTTTTCAGTTTCAATATTGAAATCGGTGGGTACTGATTTAATTCTCGGTTCTAGATATGAAACTGTTCACCTGCCTATTTGAAATGATAGTATATATAATTTTTAAGAAAAATGAAAATCTTAAAATCCTTAGTCGATTGATAGAGCACTCATATTGTCTCGCTTTTATCTCATTTGAGTCGTTTCTCTATCTCTCATTCACGGTCTCAACTTTCAACTTTCAATATAAGCCAAATCTTTTTACTAATCTTGCAATTAAGAATAGGAAGGTTCTTTGTTTTTCGCTTTACTTTGACTTGCTGAAAAACATTACACTCAAGACTAATTCTATGGACCTACCTAAGAATCGGAACGAATTAGTGATTTGATTTCTAAGTGGATCCATGAAATCAATTGGCAAGAATAAACTGATGGTTTGATTTTTGAGTGGATCCATGGAATCAACGTGCAATTCCCAATTTTAGAGTGAAAATCACTCATTTGAACTATACTCACTTTTTATCGGCATCACCTATTGTTATGAAATAATTGAAAGAAACCTTAGAAATAGAAGAAAGGAGAAGGTGTGAAAGAAATAGATATAGAAATATAAACAACTTTCAATGGCATATGAAGCGCGAAATTAACACTAGGATTTTGCGACCCTCTTGCACGATTGAGGACATTCGTACTCAATATTCCCTCCTTTTCTGTCCGAATCGTTCCGTCTTTGCTGTCCTGTTCGTATTTCCTTTTCTACAATTCGACACCATTTCTCTCGATGCCGCGTCAATCCTGCCCAATCCCGAACGATCCATCCCTCGGCCCACAACGTGTAATCAGGGCCGGGAATACGAAGGCATGGGCTCTCGCTCTTTGGTGACCGTTGACTCCCCTCTCGCTTTCTTTGCCGATCGACTCTCCTTCCATTTTTCCATTTTATATGTGAAAGGACAGATTCATAAAATGTATACATGACCGACCAGTCAGCCACCATGTTTCTATCGCGATTCCAGTAGTTCCTGTGATTAGACCTGTCATTTCTTAATCCACATTTAACCAGACAAAAATGAAAATTCACGGGCTGCATTAATTATGTTAAATTGCGTCACGAATTTGAGTTCATGTGCACTTTCCTATTTACAAGAAGAAGAAATCCTCTGTCACTACGACGCAAAAAGGGTTCGCATATTCTATTTTATATATATTTACTTATTTTTCTGGTGGTGGCATTCTACTGGACTTGACTAAAAGAGGACTCTTGCTTTGCTTCCATGTCACTGCGCGATATCAGAAGGACTTCCATGTCCTTTTGTGCTGACGAAAAGGGTTTGCTCAGGAGAGGAATAACAAAACGCGGGGGTTTCTGCTAAGGACGAAGTGACGACACAGTGACACTCGCTTTTGGTCGCCCGCGGATGAGTTCTATATAAACGGTGATTTTGGTGGTGCGAGTTTACATATAAATTGACTTTTATTTGTAAATATTTTGGGTTTGAATTTGAATTAGATATGGAAAACACTCAAGCATGTGAGCGGTTGTACTATCATTTTTCTATTATAATGAATTATTTATTACTGGCTCTTCCCATAAATATAGATACCGATATTCAAATTGAATCATGTAAATTTTTAATATCCTTATTATTCCTCTTATGTTTCTTGCATTGACTGGTTTGCAAGATCACATTGTTTCCCTATTAGTATTTACGACAACTTTTATTTAATAACCGAGTCGTAAATGAGATTAATAGATTTACAATTTACTTAGATCAATCCACCAATGACTTCTTCACTTTCTCTCACTATCACTTGACATTGTTATTGCTAATTGCATGTGTTTACCTTAGTTTGGATATTAGTTTTTCTATATTGAGTTAAATATAAAATTGTTTTAGAAATATGGATTAAATTATATATAAGTTGGATTGTATTTCATGAAAATACGATTAAAATGGGTTAATTTGGATCGGATCATTTTTCACTTGATCCGATATGCTTTTTTTTTTTTTTGGTCGAATGGATTTGTTCGTTTGATTGGTATGCTTGTGACAATGTCTTGTCCTCTCTTTTTTTAGGTTTTCAAGAAACAATGGCCAAAAGTCCGCCTACTAGGTTTCAATTGAAAATTGCAGGGATGGCCAGGTCCGCAAATAACTAAACGACAATAATTTATGTCGTCTGAACCGAAGCCATGTGAAATTATTTCATTATTTTTCTTTTTTAAAATTGTTTCTCTGTCGTTCGAAAGGAGCGTCAATGAATAGCATGCCATTAAATTTTGCTTCAAGTAGTTAGACATAATGCGGAATAGATAAGTCAAATCAGGGGGAAAAAAACAAACGGGCCACGTTGATTGATGAATGCACTCGAGGCATTTTCCTTAAACATGCTTAGCAAGGAAAAGTTCGATTTTCAAAATACTTATTATATGAATCTTATTGATGAGTACATCGGAGTACTCATTAATCATACTCACTAGAAATTTATTTTAATTTTCAATCTACTAATTACACACAACACAAGAGAGATCGAGCATTAGAAATAATAAATGCTATCTATTTGGGTGTTTAATAAGCGTCCTAAAGTCGCTTCTTCAATAAAATCCTTAAAAGTTAGTGTTGCAATAATTAAGACCTTTATCTTTCTTTTATTGCGAATTAGACCAAATACGGTTGGTGGCTTCATTGGTATCTACCCTCTCAACCCCAAATCAAATAGACAAGGGAAAACCTCAAAAGCTACACCGATTGCAATCCTGATGAAGAATTTTTTCGTATATAAGTTTTTCTAGAATGTTGCATGTTGAAACGAAATGAATTCCTCCTAAATTTGAAGACGATGGCCAATCTAGTGCGAGCTATTGTAGTCTGGGCACTCTGCAGAGGAGCGCTCTAGCCAGATACGGTGTATTAATTGAAGTCTCTTTCAAATTAGCTTCTTCACAATTAATTTTAATACCTAACTTTTATCTTCGCTTTGTGGGTAACTCTATTGATAGATTAGGCAGAGGAAGGAGACTTTAGATCCTGAGAGAGGCACCTTCTCGACTCCATTGTTGCTTGTAAGTTTCCACCACAAGTAGACCCTGCGTTTGACCCCTGATCCTGAAGTGTCTAGACTTTCTTCCATCCAATCCAGGTGAAGATACCCACTGTTTTGGATGACCAGACGTTTTCGCCTGCCCGTGAAGGGGGCTGTGTTGAGTAGTGATGCCGTGTGGATTACTGAGGATGAGTTCCGCCAGCCCGATCCGATTATTAGGGAGGAATTCAAGATTTTTAACGGGGCCGGAACCGGGTTGTTCTTAGCCGAGCCAGAACGATAAGAGATCGGATAGCATTGTTCAATTTGAAATTTCATCTGTTCATTCCCCGTCTCATCAGGGAACTACTTTTTGTTACAGTAAATTACTCAGGAAACTGGTATCGAGTAGGACCACGGGGTTCAAGTTGCCAGTAACTCCGCGACTCTTCGTGTTTGGTTTTTCCGCATGATTCGAGTTGTCCTCTCCTCGAGTTCTTCTCCTTTTCTGCGCAACTTCTTCTGTCTAGAAAAGACAGTTTAACGAATGGATTCACGGCCAGTCGCCACCAGATTCTGCTCTTCTTGCTCCCCACGTTTCTATCACGATTCCAGGAAATTCTCGCGACAATAACTTGTGCTCTTGTTCTTTTCATGAACAGTGGCCCAAGTCCGCCCACTAAACACTCAATCGAAAGTTGCAGGGAAATCCAGGTTAGCAAATAGCTAAACGTCAGAATTTATCTGATAATACTATAAATGCCCAAATCATAATTGTACCTAATTATTTAGGTCATGTTAAATTATTACATACTTTTTTAAAAATTTATTTCTATTTTTTTTCTTTTCCGAAAGGAAAGTCCATGAATAGCAGGCCATTAAATCTTACCTATAGCTAAACATGGTGCAAAACAGATACGACAAATTAGCAAACACTAGCCCCATTGATTGATGAACGCACCATGATATTTATTGAACATGCTTAGTCAGAAAAATATTGATTATCAAAATACTTATCATAAAAAATATTTATTTTCAATGCATCGATTTTACATGGCACGAGATAGGCCAAGCATTGAAAATAATAAATTATCTTTATTTGGGTATTTAATCAGTGTTCTAGATTCACCTTTTTGGCAAAATCCTTAAAGTTGTTGGCGCATGACTTAGTACAGGCTATTGTAATCCTAGCACTCTATAGTAGAGAAGAGCTCTAGCCAAATCCATGCATTAATTAGGGTGTACTTTATATTAGCTTCCTCGCGATCAACCTCAGTACCTAACTTTCTATCTTATCTTCGTGAGTAATTATCAATTGATTAGGTAGATGATTCTATTCTTTAGATGATTGGGCAAAGAGGAGGTTTTAGAGAGATTCTATGGATTAGGATTACAGCATGGGTTCGCCTAGATCCAGATTCACGCGAATTGACTCGACGTGACTATTGTGATTACAGGCGTGATGAATGATCATAGAATTCACGTTGGAGAACAACCCAGGACCGGACCCTCTTTTTCTTTCTCGCATTCTCTTCCCTCGCTCCCCAAATCACGGTGAAAAAGAGCAAGGAGGAGGAGAAAATAAGGAGGGAGAAAATGTTGGGTAGGGGCACGTGTCTCCCGACGAGTGGACTAGGATCTCGAGCGGTACCCAATATTTTCTCGGAAAAGGAGGGGGGAAGAGGACAAGCCTTGGGGGCCACGATGACGTGGCAACCTACATGCACTTGCGAAACGCAAGACGAGATGACGGAACGATGAAGGAAGCCGTGGCGTCCGCAGTGGGGAGTGTGGCAAGTTCTCGTTATTTAAGGTGAGAAACGAGGCGAGCGATAGGCCGATAGCTGAAAACGACAAAAGCCCACAGAGCAACTCTCTCTCACTCACTCTCTCTCTCTCTCTCTCTCTCTCTCTCTCTCCCCCCGCCGACCTGCTTTTCCCCTGATCCAAGAAACGATCTCTCTCTCTCTTCTGGTGTTGTGGCCACGTCGATCTCGTGAGTTACTCATCGCACTTTGCTGAATCTTCCTAAATGATGATGGGATTTCGGGCTCTCTCGTGTCGTGGCGGCATTATCCCTTTCTCTTTTGTCCCTATTTACTTTGTTGTTGTGATTGTTGTTGTTTTGCTTTATTCCTTGATTGACTCGTACTCCTGTAATGCTTTTCCTACTGTGTTCTTCATTGACCGCCTCCTTTCTTTAGCTCCCTCTCTCCGTCTCTCTGCATTGAAATCCAGAACTCATCCCACCGGGATTGGCATTCTTCAGTTTCTCCGACCAAGTTTTCATTCCCGGAGGTTCTTTTCTTCTTTCAAACGTTAATTATGCTTACGAGACTCCGCTTCGGCGAATTCCACTCTTGCTTCTCTGAGAATTTCGATTTTCCGGGTTTTATTGGGTTCTTGACTGAGCTTTTTCTTTGAATTTGATGTTAATGGATTTGATTCTTGGTCTGGTTGGTGTGTGACGATTAGCGACGTTACATTTCTCTTTTCTTTTTCTTTTTTTAAAAATTGGCGTTGACTTCCCTCGGGGGCGGCGCGAATTGTGGGTCTGCATGCCTGGATTGAGTCTGGAAAATCCCTAAGATATCTTGTTTAACGTGCGCAGATCGCATCTTCGGCTCGCTTCTTCGTGGGAAATCGAAATCGAGGTGAGTCAGTCACCGAGAAGTGAGAACTCTGTCTGACTCTACATCGTCTTCCTCCCGCAGTTTTCTCCTCTGTTTTCTGCCCTCATCGTATGTAATGCGCTTCTCATTTGACTTTCGAGCTGGCTATCTAATTGCTATACGATTACGATGAATGCGATTTACCGCTGCGTTCCTCTCGCCGGCATCTGTTGGTCTGGCTTTGGCTATAAAGCCACAATTTCATTTTTCTGAACAAAAAAAAAAAAAAAATACATTCCCTGGCTTGCATTCTTACAAATTATGTGACTTGAGATGCCGGCAAGCTGTGATCGTGGCTCCATGTCGCTGTATTCCTTTGGCCTTGAGTTGATTTTGTGATGAACAGTTAAAACAGGACACCGCCTTTTCTTTTCATTTTTATTTTCTGTTTGCTTTAAAAGTATAAGTACTCAGCTGAAGCATGTATTAGTGATTCAGCCCTATACCATGTATTCTGTGAATAGAACTGATTTTGCAACTTTGATTTTGATTACTGGCTACCGCATAGGAAGGCTCTCATCATGGATTTGCCAGGGAAAATGGAGAAATTCCCTAGGAGTATTGGAATCTTGTTAATCCACTTCAAATAGGAAGGCACTCCGGACATTGTTACCGGCGAGATCAACCTCTGTTTAGTCGTCTGGAGTTATGTTTGGAAGGAAAGCCATGGGAAGGGCATCCCCAGTCCTACTCTTTCTTTTGGCTGTACTGTTCTGCTTTGCCACATACAACATCCTAATCATGATGCGGCATGACAGAGGAATTAAAAATTTGTTGGGTGCTAATACAAGTGGTGTGCTAGAATCAGATCCAATTGTTGAGATGCCCGAGAATGTGAAGAAACCAAAACATGTGAAGTCGCCTTTCCATGTCGCCCTTACAGCAACAGCCGCTCCTTACAGCAAATGGCAGTGTCGCATCATGTATTACTGGTATAAGCAGAAAAAGGACTTGCCAGGTTCGGAGATGGGAGGATTTACTCGGATTTTGCATTCTGGAAGTCCCGATAACTTGATGGATGAGATTCCTACAATGGTGGTAAATCCTCTTCCAGAAGGCCTGGATAGGGTAAGTCATTTTCTATGTCAATTGTCCAATAGCTCATACTTGTCCAATAGTGCTAGTTTTTCAATCGTATTGACTGCGAGACACTAAAACTCTAGTTTGTTGGCCGTGTTTTGTATATGTCCACACCATACTTACATAGAAAATTTGTGTGCTAACTGGTGTGCTTTCTTTCAGTATTGTGGACATTCTGAAATGAATTTGAGTTAGCTATAAGTTCTTTCATAGCTGTCTGACCACACAACAAGGACATATAACCTATCTTTAATCCACCCCCTCAAGGAGTCAGATGCGAGTATTTCTTTAGGTTGCTGAGCAAGTTGCTCACAGACCAGGCTATATAGTGAAGGTCTGCAGTAGCTTTCCGATGTGGGGTTTCTCAAAGGATCAGTGCAGAAATTACTTTGTGATTGAACTGATAAATATTGAGTGTCATATTCTTGGAATTGCAGCAGTAATATGTGATTTGTACGGTCACAAGAACTTTGCTTGGTTTCACTCTAATTTTGTAGCATGTACCGAAGTTATTTTCTTCAGAGTTGCATTGCGTTTGAACACAATATAACAATCTTTCAGAAATATACTGGGATGAGTAGTTGTGCTTATTTATTATTACTTCAAGATTGTCTCATGCCATTTGTGTACACTGTATTCAGGGATACGTCGTCTTAAACAGACCATGGGCATTTGTGCAATGGTTGGAGAAGGCGACAATTGAGGAAGAGTGAGTTTCCGTGGATTTTTTTTTCCCTTCCTTGGGCCAGAAAGTTTCCATGGGCAGAGCCTGACCATATATTTATGTTTTAAACAGACCATGAAGTATGTTTTACATTTTAAAGATTTTTCCCTGTTTTTCCTTCTTGACTGCAGATATATACTTATGGCAGAGCCTGACCATATATTTATCAGACCCTTACCTAATCTGGGTCATGAAAAGTATCCTGCTGCCTTCCCCTTTTTCTACATCAAGCCGGAGCAAAATGAGAAAATTGTGAGGAAGTTTTATCCTGAGGAGCGTGGACCCGTGACAAATATTGATCCAATTGGAAACTCACCCGTTATTATTAGGAAAGTAAGAGTTCTTGTTGTTGCTTTACTTATGAGACTTGTATCGAAGTAAATTCATGCTTAGGCATTTGAAAATTACGATCATTGTGCTTGATGTGCCAGAAAATTAGTACAGTTGAAGATTGGGTGATTATCTTGCATCATTGCAGTTTTCCTTCACCCAACAGTTTTCAGTTTCTATACTTCTACTCATCAGTTTACCTGTCTTTCTTGTCAGGATTTACTGGGGAAGATCGCTCCCACATGGATGAATGTCTCTCTGAAAATGAAGCAGGATCCAGAAACTGACAAAACATTTGGATGGGTGCTAGAAATGTGAGCAGTGAAAGTGAATGCTTGAGCACGTGCACATACACATGAAAGTCACTTGTATTTAAATTTGTGTTATCAATCATCAACTTCATTGCAATGTGCTGATGATTCTGCTTTTTGCTTTGAGCGAAGGTATGCTTACGCAGTGGCATCTGCTTTGCATGGCGTGCAGCACATTCTACGTAAAGACTTTATGTTGCAGGTCTGTGCTGCTGCTCTACCCTTATGCTTGCCTGCTGATCTCTCTCTGGGGTTCCTGTATTGACTATACGCTGCACCCTATGAATTTTCTTGTGTAAAGCTCTTCTTTCTTTGTTTTCAGCCTCCATGGGATCTGGAAACTGGAAAGAAGTTCATCATTCATTACACTTATGGATGTGACTACAACTTAAAGGTACTGCCTTTTCTCTCTACTTCGTTAGGTAATAAGGATATGTTGCTCCTGTTATAGCTTACAACGTATGTTCTTAGGTGATGGGGTCGATTCTTTGTTAACTTTCTCTGGTTTTAGGATACTGGAATATGCAGATTGTCTATTTGAACTGAAAAATGAGAACAACTATATATATCTGACATGTCAAGACTTCTAGGGTGAGCTAACGTATGGGAAGATAGGCGAATGGCGATTTGATAAGAGATCACATCTTCAAGGACCTCCACCAAGAAACTTGCCTCTGCCTCCACCTGGAGTTCCTGAAAGTGTGGTATGTCTTAAAGATACATAATTGGAATCCTGAATAATGTCATAATTTGTTTTGTAGGAGATATTTCTTTGCATTACACCTCAAATGATTGCGTCTCAGGTCACACATTGCCGTTGTATGCCTTGTCTGCTTGCAATGTCTGTCCACAATTTGATGTTATAGGTCATTTAAAATGTTCTTAAACTAACATTTCCCATAGACGCATGTTTACCTTGAGCGGATGAAATCATGTGTTGTTCTCAAGGAATTTGAGATGCTCTAGACAAAATTTACTAACCAAGAAAAAGTGATGTGCACGGTACAACTGCATTATTCTTAGAATCTTAGGCCATTGCCATGATCCTGGCCTTCGTAAAGTGGCATTATAATCCTCCATCTCGGATAGTTACAGAACGTTTGGGAGGTAATAATTGTGTGTCATGGTTCTTTAAGATCATATATGCCAGATGGCATCCATAATTAATTTTGCTCGTGTGGGCTTTGAAGAAGAGCTTATTAGTAAGTAATGTTTCTAGGAAACTTATCAAGGAAACAATGTAATTGCTAAGAGCTGATAAATTATGCATAGGTAGTTTTGCCAATCATGACATAAAATTTGTGGCAATTCGACAACATCGGTTATCGATTCTTTCAATTAGATGCTCTTCATTGCTGGTTCTGCAGGTCACTCTTGTCAAGATGGTGAACGAAGCTACAGCTAATATTCCAAATTGGGACACATCTTAAGGGACTGAGTTATGTTCAGAATCGACCGTAGGTCCTTGAGACTCCTTTTGGAAACACTTTGAAATTTTGATTCAAATCGAAGCGTCTGGAGAGGATTCTACACAAAGCAAGGGTTGACTAACCCCGCCTCCCCCAAAAAGAATTGCAGAGTGCATAGCAGAGCCTGTCCATTCTGTATGGACTGTGTTTAAATACTCAATACAAGCCGATCACACCATTTAGTTGACCAAATTTTGTAAATCTTCTTAGTACACACGACATTTGCTTTTTGGAAACAGCCAACTCCTTGAGACTCTGTCTTTGTTTCAATATTTTGGCCTCTGAATGCATCTTACAAATAGAATTGCCTGTCTTTGATACAACTAGCTCTTCATCAATACGGGAAAAACCTTAATGAAACAAGATTCTTCCTGCACACGCTTCAAGATAGGGCAGTCTGATGATCACTTAAGGATTTTCTCTTTATCAAGGCAAGACGTAAACATAACGCGGCTGTGGAAAATTTTTTGGGGCGGGGAGAATATGGAAAATTTGCATAGTTCTCGAGCTGGGCGAATAACAGGAAAACAACATTATATTCTTGTACTTCCTACATATATATGGCTGATGATTCGTTAAAATACTAACACTATGTCGCATCTTTTTTACTCAATAACCACCTTCATATCTCTATTTTTGCAAATATCATTCAAATATCTTTAGGCAAAGTCCACATTGAACAAATCAAATTGTGCTCTTTGAGAATTCATTTTAGCATCTTGCTTAGGGTTTGGATGGTTTGTTATTTAGTTGGTTTTGAGCGTTTGGGTGGGTGAGAATTTAGGATTCTGGAATGGGCATATCGGGAAAGAAAATGGCATTTCCATGAGTAGTGACGAATGGATAATTATGTCAAGTGCAAAATAGTCTAAGGTAAAGTCGGGGTATGTGCTTGGTAGTTTTAAAAGTAGATATACGTAAATGGTCTTGGTCTATGTTTTTTCAAATTTTCTTAAATGAAGACAAGAAAAGCTAGGAGTACAAAAATAAGTTCTTGATTCCGTGTTGGCAAATATAAATCGGGAATACTAATCATATTTGTCTAACAAAAGTACAAAATGATTTTTAACGTATCATGTTTGATTCACCTCAATTCTCACACCATCTAATTTATAACTTTTTAACCTTGTCTCATTCTGGATTTAAGAACTGTAAATTAAAAAGGCTAATCCCCATTTATTTGTCATCCCAAGAGATTGTACATCTTCTTAATCGTTCGTCATTCACCAAATAAATTGCTTAGAGTTCATGCGATGAATTGGATGCATCATAAGTTTAGGAATTCAAAATGAGGGCGTCCTTTCCTCAAGGGTCAAGTGTACCTGTTATTCCGTACAAGTTCGTCAATTTAGAAGCCATTCGAATGCAATTATAATAATTGAGGTGCGATATCTATACGTGATTGGGTAATAAAATGATCACGACATCAGGGTGACGACCAATCTTAGTGTCTATTAGAGAGATGGCTTATATTAAACATTATTGTTGGTAACAAGATGAGTGGTAGAGGGCTCGCTGGGAGCAACTGTTTGGTTTGCCGCCTAGCTTATGTTCAACTTCTTGGCTGAATTATTGTTGAAGAATTGCACCTCCTCTCTTCTCTCAAAAATTCTAAATATTTCTAATAGACCTAAATATTTAGATATTTTGTTGGTAGGTATTTTAAGATGAATGTAGAAATATCTAGGAATATCTGAAGAGAGGTAGAAATATTTGGAAAGATAATTCTCTAGAAATGTATAAGATATACCTCTAGATATATTTAGATGGATATTTCTGAAAATATCTAGATTTTAGGAGGTAGGACCACCATAAATAGGCAAGTGCTCCCATTAGAGTAGTTGTGGTGTGGAGAGCTTAGCTATTATATCTAAGTGTGTGAGAGAGTACTTGTCAACTAAGTCTATAAGAAATTTTTCGAATTGGTATTGTAAAATATTGTTTCTAATAATAAGAGTGCAAACGCGTTTTTTGGCTCAGAAACTCATCCAGAAATAGAAATAGAAAAATCTATTTCTGTTCCAAAAATTGGTATTAGAGCCTAAGTTGTCAAAGATTGTAAACATGCAATCGGAAGTCTTGTAAGCAAAAAGAGAAATCATGGATCATTGTATGAGTAAGGGACCATTGAATGAGCAAATGATCAAAGATTGGAGCACGCTAGTGTTTTGCTAGTACACAGTTTGGGATCATAAACAACATTTCCCGCAATCAAAAGTCATGGTAAGCGAAAAAAGAAGTTCGGGAGCATTGTATGAGAAGGCGATTAGAGATTAGAACACGCCAGAATTTTGCTAGTACACAGTTAGGGATCATTAACAATTTGTCTGACAACAAGCACACTTAGCTTAATGTCGGGCATTATAACCAAGTCACGGTGCAGATTTTTTCAGGTTTGGCAAGCAACCAAGAAGTTCAACAATTCCAATTATAATAATTGGAGTATGATCATGTAATTTTACTTGCTCGGTCAAGATTTTGTTCAAACTTTTGGATTTTTGGGTCATTTAACACTAGATCAATAGGATGATGGACCTCTCTTGATTTGAGTGATTTTGAATTATAAGAAGAATTTTCTTAAACTTGTACATGGTTTTGTAAATTGGGGAAATGGCTTACTGTTTTGAGTTTATTGCCTTTGGTTTTGGTGGTTCATTAAGCTTATGATTAGGAGGTGGTGGTGAAGAGCTTGAAGATAATACTAGAGCGACACTGGGTAAGATACCATAAACCTATACCTTCCACCGACTTCACTAAGAAAACCTATGGAAGAATCTTCATCGAGCTTATGGTCAGGAGGTGGTGGTAACCACACTACCATCCCTCTTTTCGATGAATTTTGGCTTAGTAAGCTGGATTGGATGAACATTCTCGTGAAGTTTTCCATGGTTGGTTATGCAAGTTATAGGAGAAGTTTAACCAACTCACCTTTGTCTAGGAATATGGATACAAGATGTTTTATGGTTTATATCCACAGAAATCATTAGAGCTTCTTTTGATACTGGGAGATAAAAGATCCATGACATGATTATGAACTCTAGACACCACTTGATAATAGTGTAAGGTACAATAATAGCATTTGCATTTGCTATTGGGGCTTCGACATTTATGCCGGAAACCATTTTCTTCATCTTCTTGGTAGTCCTGGGGAGGAAGGGGAGAGAAGATGCAGTTGGATGCTTCTATCTTTTATTCCGTGCGGTTAAATTTAATAACTACATCACAATCCCTCTTTTTATAAATTTTGACTCTGTAAATTAAATTCGACAAACGAAGTTTTTCGTAGTTGGTTAGGCAGGTTTCTGGGAGAAGTTTAACCAACTCATCTTTGGAAATTTGTCTAGGAACATGGACACAAAATATTGTTTGGTTATTATTCCTGAAGATCATTAAAGCTTCTTTTGATGCTGGAAGAGAAAGATTTATGACATGATTCTAAATCTATACGCCATTTGATAACGTAAGGTAGCAATATCAATATCTCCTACTTGGGGTTTCCAACATTTATGATAGAAACCATTTTCTTCATCCTCTAGGTGGTCCTAGGTGGTTTGGATGAAAAGAAGAGTGGAGAAAATAGAGCCGGATGCTTTGGTCTTCTGTTTCGTGCATTTAGATTTAATAATTACACTATCATCCATCTTTTTGATGAATTTTGGCTTAGTAAACTAGACTTGACGAACTTCCTGGTGGAGTATTTCATGGTTAATTATGCAAGTTTCTATGAGAAGTCTAACCAACTCACTTTTCGAAATTTGTCTGTGAATACGGACACAAGATATTGTATGGTATCCACAAAAATCATGAGAGCTTCTTCTGATGCTGGGAGAGAAAGATCTGTGCCATGATTCTGAACTGTGTACACTATTTGATAGTACAAGGTAGCAATAACAGAATCAACAACTTGGGGCTCCAACATTTATGTCGCAAACCATTTTCTTCATCTTCTTGGTGGTCCTGAGCAGATTAGACAAAAAGAAGAGTGGAGAAAATAAAGTCGGATGCTTCTGCCTTCTCTTCCTTGTGGTTGAATTTAATTGTTACACCACCATCCCTTTTTTTGATGAATTTTCGCTAAGTAAATTGGATTGGGTGAACATCCTAGGAAGTTTTTCATAGTTGGTTGCGTAGGTTTCTAGGAAAAGTTTAACCAAATTATCTTTGAAAATTTGTTTAGGAACATGGACACGAGATATTGTATGGTTATTATCCACGAAAATTATTGGAGCTTCTTTTGATGTTGGGAGAGAAAGATCTTGGAAAAAATATTAGAAAAGTCATAAATTTATTACATTAGTGACAATTTAGTGATAAACTTTTTAATTGTGTCAATTTAGTCTTAAATCTTTTAATTTGATGTTAATTTAGTTATAAACCTTTTGATTTAGTGACAATTCAGTCATTCCAATTAATTTTAACCAGATATTACTGACGTGGACATCAATCGACTTTTGTTGCGTCACTGGTGTTGACATGGACATCTTCCAACTTTCGTGGCATTATTGGTGCTAACATGAACAATTTTTAATAGTATTTTGTTAATTTTTCCATTTTTTCTGATTTTTTCTTCTGATTTTTTCTCTCTTTCCTTTCTTCTTCTTTTTGCTAGTGATCAGCCACTGACCATGGTTGGATGAGCTAGCCTCACTTGCCCATAGTAACCCTGAACCCCAGTGAGGGCTCCCCTCACCAAGCATTGCCGAGGTGAAGGCAAAATGCTTGGTGTGGCCACCCTCACCAGGGCTACCCTCTCCCTGGCTAGATATGGCAAGGCAAACCCTTGCCAAGGCTCAACCTACTCCCGACCATGGCCAATGGTCGACCATTACTCGTGGCCAATGGTTGACCACCACCTAGAGGAAGAAGTAAGGAAGGAGAGAAAAAAAAATCAGAAAAAATATTAAAAAAATATTAAAAATTGTCAATGTTAGTATCGGTAGTGCCACGTAAGGCAATCAACATTCACGTTAGTAATATCCAATCAAAATTAACCAAAATGACTAAATTAGTGCCAAATTAAAATGTTTAGGACTAAATTAGCACAAATGCAATAAGTTTATGACTTTCTTAGCACTTTTCCCAAAGATATATGACATGACTTTGAACTCTATACACCATTTGGTAGGGCCAGGTAGAAATAACTGAATTTGTTACTTGGGGGCTCTAGCAATTTGGAGTTGAACTTTCGAAACAATAAAAAGTTGAGGCTCATAAAGTGCCATGTTGAAATTTGGAAATAAGGTGATAAACACCGTTCCAACATTCAAGGTAGTATCAATTGTCCCACTACAAGTATGTTGGTAGTCAAGAAATGTATCTAGAAGAGCCATACGAGCAACAACAAGATGATCCATTTTGACCATGGAATGATAAAAGCAAAACGGGTTGCATCATAATGCAGATGAATGCACCTTTGTTGCATGTACTATCGAAGGAATTCAGGAGGAATTTGAACAATAATAAATGGAGATAAGTCCAACAATCTCTCTCGTACAAATTGGGCTTACAATTGTTGGGTATAGATTTATTGGTAATCTAGCTCTGATATTAATATCGAATGGTATTGTGCCTCTTTTATCTTAAATTTTTTCCCACACTTATAAAATGATTTCACAATCGATATGGGGTAACTCCAACGGGTCAAGTTGGATAGAACGTATATATTCCTTAATCTCTTGTGGAGTGTGATGGATTAAATGTCTAATGGAGTGAATAGGAGAAAAGGAAGATGTATGTTTGGCAAAAGCAGCACAAGGATTCACAAGAGGAAGAGTAGTTGGGGAGATCTTTTCCACTTCAGCAAAATAGGATACCTCATAAAGCCAATCAAGCGTGGGTACTTTAGATTTACGAAATGAATTGGATGGAGTAAAGTAGATTGGAATATCTTCTGCTGGTACAGAGGGTTCTATTTAAGCGTTGTCCCTCATGATGAGGTAATAACTTACCTTTAATCTCAACAATTGATAGTGGAGCGGGGGCCTCTCAGTTTAAGAGTCATCACATCTCCCTTTCCGGTCAGAACTGGCAGGTAAAATGGACGGCTGTTATCTTGGATATTGACTTTCTGACTTCCTGACCAGTCTTAAATTGTCGGTCGCTCATGGGTCATGGGTCATTCAATTGAGGGAGAAGTTTCGTCAACATGCAATTCAAAGGAAGGCTCCAATACTATGCGAGGAATACACTCATATAACACAGTAAAACGTCCGGAATATCCTGTGCGTGCTTGATGAGATCTCCGAAGTCCTCTTCAGGAGACCGCACAACGGGAAAGGCCACACAGCTGTTGGAAAGTGAAACAAGCCACAAAAAGACACCGTAAAAGTTACGCGGCGTGCTCCGTTTCACGAGGGAAAGAGCCCATGTTATGTTATAAAGGCTTAGTCTCTTTTCGTACCAACCCGTGATCCAAAGGTGTCCCGCTCACCTCGACGATGCCGACTCATCGTGGATCTCTCTCTCTCTCTCTCTCTCTCTCCCTCACGGGTCGAGATGACCCGCCACCGACGCCACTTTATGGAGAACTAGCCATTCGAGCCGTCTCGTAATGCTAAACCGGAGCACCGACGGATCGTTGGGTGCTTCGAGGGCACTGGTTTGCGGCGAAAAATATAAGAAATTGCGGCACAGAGTGGTGGGAAATCCTTGTTGGGTCCGACCACTTGGGGAGGAAGGAACGAGGACATCATGGGTTGTGGTCCCCTTCCTTTGGCTCCCAAGAATATGCCGTCTCTCCCAAATTTGTAATAATGAGTGGCCTAGACCCTATCGCTTGAGCTTTTATACTGTACATGTCCTAATCAAATGCCCTTGATTAACCAATGACGTTTAGTCAGGCAGCAAATGCTCAAGGACTCGCAAAGGACATGCCATCACACGAGATAATCGCTCGATGAAATATTACAGCAGCGAATCCTCCCTGAGGCCTAGCCTACATGTTACTGAGCAAGATATGCAAAGCTCTCTCGTTTGAAGGAGGAAATGGAGATGCTAAGGTACAACACCCTTTGGGGTCAAAATGGACATGAGGATGATGATGACCATCCCAATCAAGTGATGAGATGGAGCAGTGTATTCCGGACGTGGTGTGTCGGCCAAAGAAAAAAAAACAGTAGAAAGTGTAAGATCATCTCGCCCGTGACACCATTCCACTGTAGAGCGCATCTGAACCGAAGCTCTTCCGGTGGTGAGAGAATCAAGTCAGAAGAACAACTCGACAAAACCCCCAGGTTCAAAGCCTGCACGCTGCATCACTCCCGCATGTGCAGCCTTTCCCTTTGTTTTTATATGTACTTGTACTCACCCGTATATTCCCTTCGCTTCCCTCGTTCTTCATTGGACCAGCCTTAGCTTAATTGATTAGCTTCTTCTAGTCATTGCCTCGAAGAGTTGAAGATATAGTTTCGAGTTCCTCAATACATGCGGTAGAAGTGCCATCTGAGTATCATCTGGTTACTTGATTTGTGTGTACTGTTAGCATCTCGTTCATATCTGTCTCAGAGGTGACGGCGACCGATATGGTGGCCTAGTGTGTTGCGTACTAGAATCCAATGTTGGGACGAGCTGTATGTTGAACCGTGCAAACACGTGACTTGATGTTGGCAACATAACTTGATTCTCTATATGGTACCCGAGGGGTTACGTTATGTCAGCGACTCAGCTCCAAATGCAAGCCCTTCAATAATCTTATTTGGGTGATTTGATCCACGTGATTTCTGACATCAAGCAAGCTATCGAAAATTGATTACGCTAATCGCAAGACGAATGATGCAAGCAGAAAGTCTGGATGTACATTTGGAGTTGGACCTTGTCTTTACATCGGATGCCCTTGGTCAGGTCATTCTTTGATTTGAGTCCACTGGGAAATTTTCACCCTCGTTCCTTGTTGTCGAGGCATCTGTCGGCCTTGTAGCTATATATAGAAACGATGGAGAAAGGTCACTGTGCCGGTCAACACAAGGTGCAACCACATGAGAGCCTAGTCCTGGACATGATGCGCATGGCTACGAGACAAGATAACCCACCAACTCTTCGCTGTATTTCACAGTTCATCACTGAGCACGAGGCTTAAAATTTGTTTCTTTTCACAATCTGTTCAATGTGATCAGCAACGTATGCTGAAAAGTGAATTTGCTTTTCCCTCGCCATTCGGCTATTGTGATTAATCAACGAAATGAGATCGAGATCTCACTCAGACCAGAAGAATCGACGTGCAGCAGCAAACAGATGAAAGCGGACACTAACGTGGGGGTTGCTCGTTTAGTGCGGCCTTCTCTTTTTATCTTCACTGGCTCGCATAGAGATGCTTATGCTTCCTGCATGCTTCTTATCCCGCATAAAGATTGTTTAATGAAAAAGGGCATGTTCTTGAAAAAGATGAAAGATTTATGTCTTGCTTTTATAATATTCGTTGGAATCTAATCATTGGAACGACTTGAAGGGTTGTATAGTGCAAATTCTTTTAGCATTACCGACAGAAGTACATTCCCATGTGTTTCATACCATGTGACGGGTCAGATGAACGATATTTAGTATTGGAGCGGGACCATGCGAGATTCCCATACATGTAATTCCATTTGATGTTTAAATCGTATCAGAGGGCGTATTCTTTTGGTCCCTGTATTCATTTTTCCTATGTACGATGAGAAAAAGGAAGGAATCTATACCTCATTTCTCTCCCAATATGATTAGAACTGGGAAACACGACCCCAGTTTTACTTTGTATGCTATTGAGAAGAACAACGGTCTGCTCAGTCTCTCTCGTCCTTGAGTTTCGGCAGGGATCGACCCTATGCAATATCAAGACTTGGCTGTATGGAGGATGCTTCATCCTCCTGCTACAAATTTGCCTATTCTACATTTCACATCTTGAGCAGCAGATGAAAAATCTTTGTGGTAACATGTTATGGCGTCACTGCCGAAACTATTAATCAATTAGATAGACAGTGCATCGGCTAACAACTCAGTCAAAAAGAAAAAAAAAGGGTAAATCCCATCCATCATGAGAGATGAAGCCCGAGGAAGTGGAGACATCATGTTCCACCACCCTCATACGCACATTACATACATAAAGACAAAAACCTAGCTTCACCTAAACAAATACAAAAGAATCGCCAGTACCATTTCCCTAGACCGTGAGAATGACAAAAGGACTGGTATGGGAGAGAGGGCCAATCCAAAAAGGAGCAAGAAAAAAAAAAATGAAATACCCTCCATAATACATATGCACATTCACATACGTGCCCTGCTCTCAATGTCATCTCACTAGTATTTTTCTGTGTATATATATCACCCCAAAAGCACACTCTCCTCCCACTCTAAACCCCAGAAGCTGAAACCAGCCATGGAAACCCTGCAACTCCCTCTCTTTATCCTCCTCTCCTTCCTCCTCCTCCTCCTGCTCTCCACCTCCTCACATGCCCAAAACCCAAAATGCAACGTCCAAGACCAGGGGTCAACCCTGGAGGTGCTGCACGTATACAGCCCGTGCTCTCCGTTCAGGCCCTCCACCCCGTCCCTCTCTTGGGAAGAGTCCGTCCTCCAGATGCAGCAGAAGGACCAGGCCAGGCTCCAGTTCCTGTCGAGCCTCGTGGCCGGCAAGTCGGTGGTGCCGGTGGCGTCGGGGAGGCAGATCATCCAGAGCCCCACTTACATCGTGAGGGCCAAGTTCGGGACTCCCCCTCAGACCATGCTCATGGCCATGGACACCAGCAATGACGCCGCCTGGGTCCCCTGCTCCGGCTGCGTCGGCTGCTCGTCGTCCGCTGCGTTCGCTTCCGCTAAGTCCACCACCTACAAGAACGTCCCTTGCAAGTCTCCTCAGTGCTCTCAGGTACACATACCTCCCATTTCAGTTATGTCGAGTAGCTACTATTGTACGTCCAGGACATTGAGAAGTCTCGGTCACTTGTTTCTTATCAAGACACACCCAAATTGTGAATCGAAAACTAAGCGGATTTGCGAGAAAAGTTTGGTGGGAAGACGTTAAACTGAGTGCTGTTTCAGCAGACTGACGGCACCAGTGTCTTGGGCTAGGACTAAGGCATAGCAGAGTGACATCCCGTGATTGGCGCAACAATCTAGGCTCTCTTCTTTAACCTCTTTCTCTGTCCGTAATCCACATCGATGCGCGTGGCTCAAAAGTTACGTTCTTTCGCTCATCATCCACCGAAACCGTACTCACGTGAATCGATGCGCGTCTTCAGGTGTCGAACCCCACCTGCGGAGGCGGCGCGTGCCTCTTCAACATGACGTACGGGAGCTCCAGCATCGCCGCGAACCTCTCACGGGACACCTTGACCCTCGCCTCCGACCCGATCCCCAACTACACCTTCGGGTGCATCCAGAAGGCCACCGGCAGCTCGGTGCCGCCGCAGGGACTGTTGGGACTGGGCCGAGGCCCGTTGTCGCTGCTGTCGCAGACCCAGAACCTCTACAAGTCCACCTTCTCCTACTGCTTGCCCAGCTACAAGTCCCTCAACTTCTCCGGGTCGCTGCGGCTCGGCCCCGTCGGCCAGCCCCAGCGCATCAAGTTCACCCCTCTGCTCAAGAACCCGAGGCGGTCCTCCCTCTATTACGTCAACCTGATCGCGATCCGGGTGGGCCGGAAGACCGTGGACATTCCGCCCAGCGCGCTCGCTTTCAACCCCACCACCGGCTCCGGGACCATATTCGACTCCGGTACGTGCATCATCTCGCTTTTTCGGATTCATTAATCAGTTTATTTTTGTTGGATTCTCGTGATGTAGCTGATCGGATTGTAATGTTTCCAATTTCTCGCATTTTGCCTCCAGCTGGCCATTTGTCTTCTCCTGGAGACCAGCAAAGAAGGACATGAAAAATTGGTCATAATGCCGAAAATTTTTTTATTCTTTGCGTCCCAGGATCCTAGTGGTGGTCCATCCTTGGTCGGTTCTTTTGCCCTGCCTTGGCCATTGCGATGGACCAACTTCCCATGTACAAAGTAATTTAGGGTTTAGCGTTTAATTAGGTCCACATCATACGCGAGATGATGAGCGACCCTAGAAAGATGGATAAAGATTCATGAATCGTTTAGGTTAATGCTGTGCTTGCGCACCGAACTATATCTCGTTCTCTGTTCTTAAGTCATTTGCCTAACTGCTCTTTTCGATCTAGGTACCGTCTTCACTCGGCTTGTGGAGCCAGCCTACATCGCCGTGAGGAATGAGTTCCGCAGACGAGTCGGCCGTAAGCTGACCGTGACCTCCCTTGGAGGCTTTGACACCTGCTACTCCATGCCCATCATCGCGCCGGCCATGACCTTCATGTTCTCGGGCATGAACGTGACGTTCCCCCCAGAGAACATGCTTATCCACAGCACCGCCGGCAGCCTCACGTGCTTGGCCATGGCCGCATCGCCTGGTGACCTCAACTCCGTACTCAATGTGATCGCCAACATGCAACAGCAAAACCACCGGGTGCTCTATGATGTGCCAAACTCGAGGCTCGGAGTGGCCCGTGAGCTCTGTACCTGATTAAATTTTTTTTCCAAAGGTGGCGGTAGCAATATGTGCCTCGATGTCTTGGTGGCGTTAATGATATCGTCTTGGGTAAGCGCACGTCTTTTGGATGGGTCACTACTTTACTAGGGGTTCATTGATTATTTGTTTCGTAGGAGTAGTTTCGAATCGGAACATTTTGGTTTCAATTTCATCCAGAGGATTGCTTCCAATTTCATCTTTCTGTACCACTTCTGGTTATGTGTTGATTCAGAAACAGTGACGCGGTTGGGTGTTTTTTTGGGTTGCACAATTGTTTCAGATCGGATCTGATCCCAATCTGATCCGCGGCACACCTTGCTTGATCAACTTCGCTCGTTGATAAATTGGGTGGCATGTTGTTACAGTAAAGAGTAGCCTGCATGAAAATTGAGAGAGATTAGCACGTTCCCTTCTCCCCTTCTGGGTGTTCAAATGTGTTTTGAGTTTATACTGATTCTTGGGTCTGCTAAGTTAGGGATGGGCACCGGTCCATCTACCCCGAGAATCTGATTGGATCGATTGGTTCTGACTTTTCGGCTTACGTGTCCAGTGGTACTGAAATCCAATAATCCGGCCCATTGATAAAGTGCATGGACTAGGTCCTTGCAAAACCACCCCTTGTCAAGTGTCATGTTTCCCTTCAGAAACTAAGTCATGCCGTTTCAGAGCAACCACTTGATCATCATTCAATTGCTATTTGATCAGTTACTCCTTCATTCACGCATCATAAAAAGTCAGAAAAATCAATCGGCTTCATCCCCAAAAATAAAAACCCAACATTCAGTCCAGTCCCAATTCAATCTCAAATGTTTTCTTAAATAAGAAAAGTATCAAGTTTAACTACAATCTCAAATCTAACTCGTGAGCCTTCCATCCAAATGTTGTCATTAGTTGTTCCTAATTTCTTTAATTTTCCATATTAAAGAATGATTTTATTTTGGGAATAGTTTTCTGTGCCACTTTGCCGTATATCGATGTCAAAATGTCACATCAAACAATCTAAGGGCGATTTTTTGGTATAGCATTAATGGGGGAAAATTTAATGCTAGATTAGAAGTTGATGACTTTGTATTGAGACAAAAAAGAAAGAAAGAAGGATCGAGGCAAATTTGAAAGTATAGTTAAAGCTAATGTTTTCGTAGGAAAGAAAGAGTTCGAGGCAAATTGATGATTGAACATAAAGTTTGGTATTTTTTTTTAATAAAATGGTCGGTAAAGAATAGTTCAGAATAAAATTAAGAGTAAAGGAAAAAGTTACTAAAAATCCAAAACTTTATCGACAATGATACATTTATTTCAAACTCTTTTTTGTGACATTAAAAATCGTAATTTATATTTATACGATATACTTATCCCAAATTTGTACAGTGCGATACCTTCACTTCAAACTTCTTATATTCGTGTGATATATTTACTCAAAAGAATTGGTGTCACAAGAAACAAATGTTAGGATAAATATTTCACATAGTTAAAAGTTTGAGGTCTTTTATATCACTAAAAAAATTTAAGATAAATATATCATGTAAATATAAATTTAAGATTTTTTGTATCATAATAAGTAAAATTTGGAGATTTTGGGGGACTTTTACTCTAAGATTAAATCTACAATTATGTTTCCTGATTGTTAGACAAAATACGCGGCCTAAGGGTGGTTACCGAGTCCTCCATCTTTAATTCTTCTTTCAGCGTATGCTGATCGGTCTTATTAACGCGTTGGGAATGACATGATGTGATGAGAATCGTAAAACGGGCGGTAATACCGCGCGGCACGTGCGCGGAAAGTCAAACCTCCGGGATCGCGGAACGGGTAAAAAGTGCGGCGGCTCCTCTCCCCCCACCCTCGCCCTCGCCCTCGCCCCGGCCGCACGTTTCTTTCCTAATCCAATCCGAAAAACAGAGACACAACAACAAACGAAAAGCTGGAAAAGAAAACGAAGAAATGTGCGACTTCATACCGCTATAACAAGCGAAAAGGCGGAGATGATTAGGTGGTTATCCCTTTGACATTCGTCGTTCTTTCCTTTGCCTTGATTCCTCTGCTCTCCCGCGTTCACACTTGCTTCTCTCCCTCTTCTTCCTCTTCTTCCTCTTCTTCATCATCTTCTCCTGTGCACCTCTCGCTTTCATTTAGAGAGAGAGAGAGAGATCCTTTGTCGGCGACCGGAGAAGCTCCGAACGAGGGCGCATGGAGGTTAAACACCGGACGGCCAAGTCCCTGGTGGGGAAGCTCGGCTCCGTCTCCGAGCTCACTCGCACCGAGGCACTCTGCGAGCTCCGCCTCATCTCCAAGCACGACCCCGACGCCCGCCCCCTCATCGCCGACGCCGGCGCCATCCCTTACCTGTCCGAGACCCTCTACTCCTCCTCTCCCGACGCCCAGGAGAACGCCGCCGCCACCCTCCTCAACCTCTCCATCAACGCCAAGGAGGCCCTCATGTCCACCCGCGGCCTCCTCGACGCCCTCTCCCACGTCCTCCGCCACCACGGCTCCGCCCCCGACGCCGCCGTCCAGTCCGCCGCCGCCACCCTCCACAGCCTCCTCATCGTCGATTCCTACCGCCCCATCATCGGCGCCAAGCGCGACATCATCTACGCCCTGATCGACATCGTCAAGAGCCCCAAATCGCCCCCCAGGTCCATCAAAGACGCTCTGAAGGCGCTCTTCGGGGCCGCTCTCTACGCCCTCAACAGATCCACCATGATCCAGCTCGGCATCGTGCCTCCGCTGTTTGGACTGATACTCAAGGACGGGAGGGTCGGGTTGGTGGAGGACGCGACGGCGGTCGTGGCGCAGATCGCGGGGTGCGAAGAGAGCGAAGAGGCCTTCCGGAAGGTGTCGGGAGTCGGGGTTTTGGTGGATTTGCTGGACGCCGTGACGGGATCGAGCATCAGAATAAAGGAGAACTCTGTATCGGCTCTACTGAATTTGGCTAGGTGCGGAGGAGAGGGGGTGGTGGAGGATGTTAGGAGGATGGGTTTGGGTGTGTTTGATGGGATCAATGACGTGGTCGAGAAAGGGAGCGCCAAAGGGAAGAACAAGGCCGTGGCGCTGTTGAACTTGCTCGATGCTCGAGGACTCAGCGGCAGCAGCGATGGAAGCAATGAGAATTCGTTTCGAGATTCGCGGTTCGACTATCTACTGCATCATTCTTCGTGATTTGGATTCTTATGCAATTGAACCGTCGCCCCACCATGTGCTTGTGTGTTTGCCGTATGGAGAAAAGATAATGTACACAGCCCGTGGAGTTCGCAGGAAACTAGTGGCTCTTGAGTGGCGTCATTATTGAACTGTGTTCACCTTGATGACTTGGCTTTCAGCTCCGGGTCCGGCTCGTTCTGTATATAGTTCTGATACTGAATTCATGAAAATCAGAATGTAGTTTTGAGCCAGTTTGCTTTTCTCTGATTTTGAATCCACCTTTGGCTATGGAGCTTTCTATGTTTGTATGGATTAGATACTGTGTAGTTATATCTCTTTCAATGAATGGAATTCATTCAAGTTTTTATTAAAGAACCTCAATGTTCCGATTTGAATGTTGCAATGGTGCCATTAAAACAACTGTGGACACCTGGTGTCTGGTAGTGACCGACCACATGCCACCCAAGGCATTAATCTGACTTGTGTTAGGCAGCAATGATCGAGCAGATCAGGGGATATTTCAACCACAGGACACCAGAAGATCTGCCCTTCCTAAGGTACAACAGGTTTTTATGCAGCACAAAGAAATTGCATTCATGTATTCACATGTGCACGTGGGTGTAGAGTTCGGTTCAAATTGTAAGGTTTAACCACAGGAAAGTCTTCTCGATTCTAATGGGGTGCTGGACAGCTTGTTTTGTATTTTTGTGGATGTGATGTTCTCATCCGTTTATTCAATCATTAATTTGCACAATTCTGACTTTGACTTCTTAATATATTTTCCACTCAAGGTGCTTTCCCAATCTCACAACTTGTGATGCAGCAGCATCTGCAATTGTACGTCCATTCTTCAAGTTTATTTTCATACCACGAAAGGCAAATTCTTAATATTATTTGATGAATGTATTAGCTTACTGCACTGTTGGACAATAGATTCGGTGGGTAAATTAAAGACCTGAGAATGTTTTCAAGATGATTATGCACAATTTCTGTTTCTCTTTGGTAAATTTCGTTGTTTAAATGTACTGAGCAGGATTTTGCTTGGTTTGGAGCATGGGCCTTGCCTGTCCATCGTAGTATTCATTGCCACAGGATAAGTGAATATGGAGCCTGAGGCCCCAGAATGCTCCATTTGCTGAGGCCACTACCTTCTTGCCATGGCTAGTTGCTAGTTCAAGCACCCGCAACCCAGAAAGATTTGCACAGTTGACTCTGTCTTTTACCTTTCTGCTTATAATTCTAATCGCAGGATCATCAAGCTGGAATACGTCAATGTGATTAAAATGGTAAGGCCATCCTACCCCCAACCCTCCTCTCCCTTGCAACTTCTGGTTGTCACCATATATAATGTGTCACGGATTCAGTTTGACAAACCTATTATTAGAACTTTGTGTGAGTCGTACTTCCTTTGCAGTAAAAGAAGACAGTGGATGTGATTTCTTTGTTTCATTGCCAGATGGAGGGCAGTGCAGCAAATTGGTATCGCATGCATGATGTGATAAATTGCTCAAAGATTGACCTTGGAACATGCAGCAGGGCTAGAAATTATCACGGGAAGCTTATTTATCACTTGGCAGAGGTATTTCTCACATATTTGGATGTAACAATTTCTAAAATTTGGCAGCTTATCTTGCTTAATTTTTCTGAAGCTATTCAAAAGAGAATGATTTGGTCTTCATGGATGACCTGTCGCATGAGAAAAGGTTTTCATCAAGTAGGAGCATAAAGGTATAATGTTAACGCGTTCAGGTTAGTTTCGTCCATCTTCTCGTTGCTGTGGTCAAGGTTAGCATCATTTTGGCATACTTTATGGGTCTCTCGTGATCCCTTTGGCAACCCAGATGCTTTTCTGATATATTCTCTGCATTTGCGGTGCAGATGGCACGGTCACTAACTTTATTCTCAACAAAATAGGATTTTCTAGAGTCAATGGTTTACTTTCTACAAGTGATGGGCCTTGTTTAAGATGAATAATCAATAAGTCCAGTAGCAAAAAGAGAGAGGACCCTTAAAATTTTATTCTCTTTCCTTTTCATGGCGATAAGCAAAGGACAATGAGGAAAACCACTTTAATTGAGCAGTAAAAAGCAGTAGTCCCATTAATATTTGAAGGTATTGACTAGGAACAGCATCTGAATCGTTTGCGTTGGTTTTGGTTCGTGTCTTCCAAAAGTAGAATGTCACCGATGGGTCCTCTGTTTTAGTTCTTTTTCCAAGTGATGATGCCGTTACTCCTCTGTAGCCTTAAGTGCTCTGTAGCCTTAAGTGTGCTCTATCGAGCATCAGCTTACAAGCCTGGCTACTAAAGCGTGTGTCGTAAGAAGATCAGTAGCCCGTTTATGAGATTATCCGACCCTCTCAGCAGTTTACAGAAAATATCGGAGGAAATTTTCATTAACATCACGCTTGGAGATTGTCTTCTGAAAATCAAACTTTTAATTGGTAATTCAGGGTGCCTCGTTGACAGGGCAATATAGCTAATCTCCTGCGAACGGACCCATCTTATCTTCGCACACGACTTATATGTGGTTCTGTCAACATTAACTTCCAAAAAGAAAACCCTGCTGGGAGTTGTGACGTCCTGTCAACTGGGCTGTTCGGGTGGCATGAGTAGACAAAGGTTGGGGAGAGGGGGGGAGGATGATTACGATATCAATCTACCTATCGATTCTTCCTCCTGTGGCTATTTAAGAGGCATATTAACTGAACTGGGCGCTGAGTTAGGGGAGATTGTTTCCTATCTTAGTACTTTTCTCCGCCTTGACCGCTGGGCACAAAGCTGAAAAAGGAGAACAGGAGCCGAATCCATCAACTTGGCCCAAGTGGAACACTTGCGCCAATATTCAGCAGATTGGCCATCCATATTCGGCCGTTTGATCTTTGAGCTGTCCATTTGGGCAGCCACGTTGTTGACTTTGATTATTATGCTCTGGTTCGGGAATTTGAATCCTTCAAAACGTAGCGGGGCGGTTGATGCTGCCTGGACCCATTCTCTTCTCTTAGCCCTTTCGAGTCGTAAGTGAGACGGGTTCTTGGAACCTTTCAAGAAAGTTGATTGGGAGGTGATAGACCAAATTGGTCCTCCTGCAAACGAACCCTTCTTTATCCTGATGAAGATTACATGGAAAGAAAGACCTACAGTCGTAGTATATAGTGCCCTCGGCTTTTGTCAAAACAGCTTGACAATGTAAACGGGATCTCAATCAATCATTCTCGTAATGAGAGACCCCACGAAGGGGATGCCCCCATTATGACCTTGGCTAGCCCTCGTGTTTGTCTGCATTATTGACTATGAAGCAGCATCGAGAGCGCCCCCACAAGGCACTTTTCCTCTTTTTTTCAACCACCTTTCAATGACTTTTCAAGTACCCCCTCGCTTTACCAATGCCAACGCCCTCAATTCCTACTCGCTAAATTCAATTCTCCATCTCCTTTTGTCTAGGAATGGACAGTTGTACTCACTTTAGTGTTTTTGGCTAATTGCCCGTCTTCCAGACTTCCAATCACGTTTAGAGTCACAGGTAGCACTGCTCGTGGTCTTTCTTCGCCGTGTGAAAAGGAACCGCACAAGGAAAACCTATTCTGCTATTGCATCAGTGCAACTTTTCTTTCTTTAGCTTTCCTTTTTGGAAAATTAACACCAAGTTCTGAGGCAGTGTTACTTTATTTATGTTAATTGGGAAAGTGAAAAAGTAAGTGCTGGAATAGCTCAGTTGGTTAGAGCGTGTGGCTGTTAACCACAAGGTCGGAGGTTCAAGCCCTCCTTCTAGCGGTTCTCCTGTTCCCCCATCTCATATTTTTTGGTCTGTCTGTCCTCCTCTTCCTTAAACTCCAAGGATTGTCCGGTTCCTAAAAGAAGGAAAAGTTTTGATGAAAGGGAAAGCCACCAAAAGCTGTCTAATTTCGTCTCTGGAGCGATCCAATTGAACTTTGTGTGTTTTTCCTCCTAGAAAAAAGAACTTATACTGCTCGTCTCTCTTCTTTTTTTTATTTTATTTGGGTCCCAAAGAGAGAGGCAGAGAGAGAAAGAAGTAACACATAGTTGAGGAAGGACATAAGCAAGCAAGCAACTCGCTATAAAGGATGTAAAGCCGAGATGGCGCTTTCCAATTGGCCGATGAAAGCAACCAATCCCGGTTCGAGGAATTGGCGAGGGAGAGGGAGAGGGAGAGGCACCACTCCCACTCCCAAAAAATGTCCTGTTAACCTTAGTGGCGATGAATCCACCAAAAGGGCAAGGAGAGGAGAAAAAGCATTCAAAAAGTGCCAAAAAGGCAAATCGAAAAAAGCAGAAGCTTTAGAGAGAGAGAGAGAGAGAAAAGGGGTGGATGGGGTGGATGTGGAAAAAGGCAGCGGAGAGAGAGAAAGGGCGGGGAGTGGCGGCAGATGGTGGTGGTGATATGGACGGAGAGAGTGGGTGACACGCCCACGTGAGTGGCCCACCACCACCACCTCCTCCTCCACCACCACCACCACCACCACCACCATCACAGCGCTTCATCCCCCTCGCTTCATATCAACGCTAACTGCCAAAAACAACTCCAACCCACCACCATCACCACCGTAAAAGTTACTCTGTTGCTCTAGTAATCCGCGTGCTCGTTTTCTTTTTCTTTCTTTTTCTCATCTACTCTTAAATCCACGCCCAGAAATTCGTATCTATGTACTTCTATCAATTATGTATGAGCTTGGTTGTGGGGAATGGTTCGCCTAGTATCGAATAATTGATCATTAATTTAAATTTTTAAGTGAATATAAATTCAATTAAATATGTTAATGAGTTTCAATTTAAACTCTCTATTGACGATCTCTTTTAGTGAAAATATCAAACTTCTAATTCATGCTAATGGAATATTAGTCGGTCACATCTTATGATATTCAAAAGAAAGCTATAAAATATACGAATTGTTAAAGAAAATAAAGAAAGGCTAAAGTTTAAGAAGGCTTCTTGCAACAAAAGAAATATGAGCATGCCTTAAAAGAATGATTTGATATGGATCCATCGTGGCTAAAAGGAAAATGCGTTACATGCCATCACTTTAAAATGATTGAAATGCTCTTCTTCTTTATTTTTATATTTTTCTGAATGACTTATGTCAGAATCCTTTCTTCTTCTTCTTCTTCCCTTCCCACGCTGCGCCTCTGCCGTTGTTATCCTCGTCACTCAGTGCCTTCTGTCTCTCTCTCTCTCTCACACTCGCACAGACAATGAAGATAGGGAGAGGTCACAGCGGCCACCACTTTGTAACCACTGAGGTTGTGAACACCGCGAGTAGTGGCCCAACCTTAAACGACTCCAAATCTAGGGTCACCCGAGGCTTAGGGAGAGAGGGCTGGGCGGTGAAAGCAACACAGGCCGGTAAGGTCGCGTGGCTCGAACAGAGTTGGCAGCAATGAAAGGGGGGCAACAGGTGAACTAGCCGCTGCCGGTGCGTGTCGGTGTCGCAGGGAAGGAAGGAAGGGAGGGGCATAAGGGAATAGAGAAATAGGTAAGGAAGAAAATGGAAAGAAAGACAAATTCAAAGTAAAATTTGAGCCGTTAAAGTGTAAATGTACTTTTGTGTTGACATCCCAAGGTAATTATGGAAGTACGCCGTAATTCTAAATGATCGTGTCTTTGCAATATAAAATGATTAATTAGCATAAAGTTCGATCCTTGCTCTATGCATTTTTCACAGTTTTATTCAACGCATTTACATAGAGTTACTTTTTTTTTTAAACTCGGAAAAAATGATTTGAAGAAAGAGTGGACCTATCTCACCTCGCTATTGAAATGTTCAGTTTAAAGCACCAACAAAATACCAATCCCACACTAAGCAAGTCCGTCATCATAGATTTGAGGAGGGAAACCCAATATTATACCAAAGCTAAATATCAATGATATACCTAAATCCATACCCATCCTTTATAGACTAATCAAGATTTCTTGAGATGAAAAAGAGATTGTGAAATCAAATCTATGATTTCCAAATTGCCAACCGAGTCTTTAATTGCTCGACTGCTTGTGATTGTTTAGATGGAGTCATTTGCACGGATATATTTCCGTCTATAATGTACTTAGTTTTTTTTGGAGGTTTCCTTACATGGGGAAAAATGAAGGAAAGAAAAGGTGGGAAAATATGGAGAAATCAAAGGCAACCCATAAAGCAAGAAAGAAAGAGAAAAGTTAAGAGGTTACTATCATTAACTCATTTGACAAAAGTGAGCCCCTTTCCCTTTGGTTGCCCACTCACATTAATCTTTTCCTCTCTCTCTCTCTCTCTCCCCCCTATTCTCTAATGCCAGTGGTTCCTTCCTTTCTCTCTCTCTCTCTCTCTCTCTCTCCTCCTTTGGTTGGCCACTAGAGCTAGCCTCTCTTTTTCCCACTTCTAATAATGCTAGTGGTTCTTGTCTCTCATGTCTCTATTCTCCACTACCATACAAAGCCCCTCCTCTCCCTCTCGAGCTTTTCTGGGGTCGTGGCTTCAGGATGTTAGCAGCTAAGTAAAAAGGTCAAAAACCCTCGGCAGGAAAAGTTTTGGAGCATGGGGAGAGATGATGGATAAAGAAGGTAACCCAGAAACCCCATCTCTCCTCCCCAACAATAGCTCCATCAAGTTAGAAGAGTCCCCTAGGAAATCAGCCACCGCCGCCGGCGTTCTCGGCAGCGGCGGCGGCGGCGGCGGCGGCGGCGATAGGCTGAAGAGAGATGAGTGGAGCGAAGGCGCCGTCTCGAGCCTCCTCGAGGCCTACGAAACCAAATGGGTGCTCAGAAATCGGGCCAAGCTCAAGGGTCATGATTGGGAAGACGTCGCGCGCCATGTCTCGTCCCGGGCCAATAGCACCAAGTCGCCCAAGACTCAGACGCAATGCAAGAACAAGATCGAGTCCATGAAGAAGAGGTACCGGACGGAGTCCGCCACCGCCGACACGTCCTCCTGGCCGTTATATCCACGTCTCGATATGCTCCTGCGGGGTACCGCCCCGCCGCAGCCGCCTTTGCCCCAGCCACCGTTTTCTCAGCCGGTGGCCTCTAATCCACCACCTTTGATATTGTTGGAGCCGTCCTCTGCCGCAGCCGTGCCACAACTGCTGCCGCTTTCAGGTCCTCTGCCGCCGCCTCCACCCGGTAATGCCCAGAATTCTCATGGATCCAATGGAGTTGACAAGTTGCCCAAGGTAAGAAGAGTGGGAGGCCACTTCATGTTTACATGTGTTCATTCTATCATATCTGAGCGAGTATCATTTTACCTATTGTACCCAGGAAGCTCGAATATCGTTCTATGTCTGCATGATTTACTATTCCGCAACAACTGATGTGTAGGCCAATAAACAAATAGAACCCAAATTATAATTTCCAGCATAAAGTGCTATCTGGATTTGACTTGAATATATTCATCATGGGGATCAATGCCTAGCCCAGAAAAACTACAAGATTACTTCCATGTACACTCATATTAATATATATGAACTTTCTGTTTAGAACAAAAGGTCTGCAGTAAAAACATGTACTTATGATAATGATTGGATATTATGCAAATTAATGAATTTTTTTATGCCCGAAATTTATTAATTAAGCTACCGGTACACTGGGAGAGCGCTCTTCTCTTTAGAAGAAACTTTTTTCTTAGTACATATGCATTCTGGCATTTGAGTTGATTGAGATCAGCCCAATTCACTACTGTGTTTTCTCTAGCAATGTCTTATAAATCGATTCAAGTCATGCTCATTGGTTTTGATATACGACTAAGATAATCACTTGTTGAAATGTCATTTATGTCAATGTAGGAAGATGGAGCGGGAACCAAATTGTCCGATCAAGTATCTGACAAGAATCCAGTGGAGACAGATAGCAGCACGCCGGCCCTTTACAGTGATAAGCAAAAGTCGTCGAGGTCAAAGAAACATAAGACGGTGATGAAGATGGAAAAGAACAAAAAGAGGCGAAAGAGAGAGGAGTACGGGATTGCCGAGAGCATCAGGTGGTTAGCAGAAGTCATCGTGAGATCTGAGCAATCTAGGATGGACACAATGAAGGAGTTGGAGAAGATGAGGATCGAGGCCGAGGCAAGGCGGGGGGAGATGGATCTCAAAAGAACCGAGATCATCGCTAATACCCAGTTGGAAATCGCGAAGCTCTTTGCTGGGAGCAACAAAGGGATTGATTCTTCCCTAAGAATTGGAAGAAACTAAGGTGGACTATTTGAAGCTTATGATGATAATTATGATTGTGTTATGATTATGTATGTAAAGATCAGCTAGACTTTGTGTACTGACACTGTGAAAGTGGCAAGGAGGACCGGAAGATGAGGTGACGATGGGCTAAATCTCAGCATTGTACCTCTCTTTTGGTGTAAGAAAATCTATGCCTCATCTCCATGTTCTCTTTCAACGCCATATTGCAGTGTATATTAGACCCTATGTAAACTGATTTAGAAGCACGCTACGTAAGCCAAAAAGGAAAAGCAAAAAAACTCATACTGATGCTTTTGCCTGCATCTATGTGAAATCAAGACAACGCATTTAGCCAGGGGGAGCCAAATGCTGTTACACAGGGAAGGCTGAACGTGCTCAATGCATGGCAAATTTTACTGAACTGTGATTTTCTGCGATTTTATCAAGAACTGCTATGAAACATATTACCTTCGTCGCTCCACTTCTCATCTTTGCTCTGTCGTTTTTGGATTCTCCTGCTTTTCATAGAGAATCTGCTTGGCTTTCCACGTTCTGGATCGCGCGTTAAACCATTGACAGACAGAGATGGGGACTAAAGTACCTAGTTCTTCTCCTATCTGCAGTGCAGTTAATAAGCAAGCATTCTAATTAAAAATTGTGATACCTCTTTCCGTGTCTCCGACTAGTCATACCGATCTAAATGCATTCTATAAAACAGGAGAATTAGGAAGAGATATATACAGTGGAGGGGATAGATTATAGCAGGTGAATTTGAGTTCCATCACCTTTTGATTGATCACTGCTCCGTCATGTCTTATGAATCAATTTCAGTATCTCTGCCTCGCCTCAGTTAGAGCAAAAGCCATGCTTTCAGCCTTCTGTCTTCTTGAAGAAATTGAAGTGCCGAGTGGTTTCTTTGCTTTAATCCGGGCACTTGATCGAGGAAAGTGTGCTTTTAGCTAATGCTCGCTGCTTTCTGACAGGGGCACCAAACAAGTTCCTTCGTCGTGCAACACTTCTCAAAAAATATATAAAAAAGAAAAGAAAAGCGAACTAGTTTTTGATGAGAAAATGTACTGGTACTGCTACTAATCTTGCTCTGAATCTCGGTTCCGGCGAGTTAGACTTGTTAATTACCTCAAAACCAATGTTCTAATAATATCATCAATTTTCAATTACCAAAAATCAAATGAGTCAAAAATTGCTGAGAACATCATTTTGGTAAATTTTAAGATTAACTATTTTTTAAATGAAATGTTGGGTCTCCATAGGGAAAGTCTGAAAAAAATCTTCAAAATCTTCTGATATAAAAGAATGGAAAAGTAACTTTCGGTTTATTATATTCTAGTTTTAAAAAATTACCATCAGACTAGCAGCCGTTATTATCAGAATTTTACGCGTTTGATCATTTATTAAGGGACCTCTTCAAGTACACGGGACTTTTCTCTGTCCTTCGTGTGGCATAGACCGGACACTGCAACCAAACACGGCCAATTGGATAACCATGAAAAACTGAAAACCCCACCAAAACCTCAGGCTCCTTCTCCATCTCTCTACAAGATAGGATATGGGTCTTCTTCAAATACACTCTCCAATCGCGGTATTTCTCAGCAAACCAATCTCGTCATCCCATTCCAAACCGCCTCGTCTTCCTCCGTTCCAAAATCCCACCAAGAATTTGGGACAAAGTTCGCTTTTTTCGTCTTCTCCCGGAGCTAGAGACAGACTCTTTCCGCTATCCAACGTACCCAGAAAGCTGCTCTGCCCTCCACCTCAAGGGAAGTACGTAAGAGAGGACTATCTTGTGGTATGTTGCCATGTTCGATTGTGGGTCTCTTTCCTTCCTATTAGCGCTTGCACAAATCAGTGTAATTTCGATTTTTTTAGTGGATAAGAGGAAATTCTTGAATGTGGGATTAAGATAATACGAGTGGGTAGGGGAGCTATCTGATGATAGAATTTGGAAATTCGGATTTCTCCCTTGTTTTCAATCAAATCGTATGGTTGGTTTTGCCTGGGCTTGGGGCGAATTATGTCGCTGTTCTTCGGCAGACCGTACAGTCTTTTACATTGATGCGCTTCTTCTTTTGGTTTGGAAGAAAAAATTGTCGGCTCAGGAGGTGCAGGAGCTTGTGAGGGGAGAGAGGAATGTGCCCCTCATCATTGATTTCTATGCAACATGGTGTGGACCCTGTATTTTGATGGCGCAAGAACTCGAAATGGTAGGCTCAAACCTGATGTCTTGCTGTGGGTTAATTTCAATCTCGTGTCATCTCTTGGTTTTTATTTTGATTGATTACTCATTTTTACGTTCTTTGTTGAGGGAAATATATTGTTCCATAAGTTGGGAGATCATGGCTGTAGATGCTACAAGTATATTGCCTCCTAATTTTCTAGCGAGTTAGTGCCAGCTATCTTCAGAATGGCAATGCTCTTTGATGAATAAGTTTCTTTCATGGATATGCCACTTCAACAGAACCAGAATGGCAGGCTCTTTTATGAATTTATTACTATTGGCAGTTTCTTTCATTGATATACCACTTTAACAGAAGCAAAGCATCCGTGATAGACCTGAATCATGAGACACTGATCAACTATTGACTCATTGGCTTTTACAAATGCTTTTGATCGGTCTCGAGATTGACATCTTCCCTTAGTAAGGCAACATTTTTTATGTTTCTAGTTGCTGTATTGTCTTCTCCCATTTTTCTCCCCTTGACAGGCTTGGGGACAAGATGCTATATAGACAGGATACTTATTTATGTCCAAGCCACTTCAAATCAGTGAATAGTTTATAAGATGCTTGCTCCAACGAGTTTCTTTGTAGGTTAGGACCAAATGCTTAGATTGATTTCCTATTGCAGCTTGCAGTGGAGTATGAGAATAATGCCATGATTGTGAAAGTTGATACAGACGATGAGTACGAATTTGCCCGAGACATGCAGGTAATTGTTGCCATTGATACTAGTCCGATACCTTTCTCATGATTGTTGCATTCAAACTCTTGGCTTGAGATCTCCATCATTTGGTGATATCATAAAACACTTGATGTTGGTATTCTTCTCTTGGTCCATAAATGTTGGTGAATGACAAGTGGAAACAGCTTGCCATTGAACACCTTGCTTGTTCGTGAGCCTCCTCTTAAGAAATTGATCCTTTCTCCCCCTTTTCGAATTGAGTCGAAAGAATTAAAAATGCTTTGCTGGATTTTTTTCAGAAATGAATTTTGATTATGATGAATCAAAATTCAGGACAAGTTAAGCCCATTAATCTCAAGGGAAAATAAAAAATTGGCTGTTTATGAATTTCATTTGAAACTCTATGTTTCAGGTTCGGGGCTTGCCAACTTTGTACTTCATCAGTCCAGATCCCAACAAAGAGGCCATTCGAACAGAAGGTCTTATCCCAATTCAGATGATGCGCGATATCCTTGACAATGAAATGTGAAGGCATTGGGAAAATGAATTGATAGAATGTCTTCCAGGATTTAGAGACACGGCTGCTCCGGCTGCTCCAGATCCAATGTGTGATTTGGCTCCATGATATTCTTTTAGTGTGAAGGTAGGTAGGCCATTCAATCTGGAGTGGGCCAAGTTTTGTTGTTATCATGAACTAGATAGTAAACTTAGGAGGTTTGGGCATTCAGCTCAGTGGAAGGCATGGCCCCTGAAAATTGGTCGGTTGTATTTTCCGTTTGGCCACTGAGATCTACCTAGTACCTAGGATGGCAAGAGTCTTTAAGGTAGTTTAGACGGTTTAATATGCAATTGGAAGATTGCTTTTACATCCCAGCAGATACCGGAAAAAGCATGTTCTCTATTTTGCTTGTTTACTTCCCGGCAGATACCAAAATTCTGTTAATGGCTATCGGTTAGAGCACATCACTACTAGATCTGCTTATTTTGCACCTGAAATGACTTTCCTGGTTTGAAATGAGTACAGATGAGTTTCTCAAAATGTTCTTGTTATTAGTGGACAACCATATATGCCATGGAAATTCAACCAGGGAGATAGAATGCTCATCTAGCTTGAGATCAATTGTGTGCTGAGCAGGGAAATGGCACATGTAGGCAAGTGTAAAGCCTGATGAAGCTGATGTAGGAACCACTTGTGCCGGATATTACTGACTTGCTTATCAAAGTGTAAGTTCAATTGAATTGCCATATATTGAGTCTGTCGGATGTATGGTATACTCGTACCTTCAGCCCATAGAAATGGGTCTAGTTCTTGGTGATCAGCTAGGCACAGTTTTCATTCCTTAAGCATGCTGTGCTTCCTAGCAATAGCATGAATGAAGGTAATTTGTTGTCGAGATTGGATTATGAGTCCTACTTTGTCCCAATTGATTTGGGAAATGAAAGAAAGTGGCCGCAAAAAAGAAAAAAATGACACCTAAATGATGAAAGAGTGAATTCACGGCTAGTGTAGTGTTCACACTTACACTTGTTGAGGCTCTGTTCATTTTGTGAAAAATGATTTCCACAAAAAAAATTTCCTCTTTTTTCTATGTTTGTTGGCAGAAAATTAATTGTGCAAGGAAATAGTTTTCTCTCTATTGGAAAATTCAAATTATAAAGTCAGGAAAATGACTTATGAGATTAAGAATCGGAAACATCTTTTCTAGACACGAATGAGTTTGCACGATTCATATCTTCTTATTTTCTCCGTCTTATTGACAACTGCTTCTCCTTTCTCAGTGAATACGTTCTCTTTTTACACTCTCCAATCCGAGTCGTCTTTTTGGGGTGTTTTTCTGGGTTTGTTCGATAGTGTTCATCCTATGATGATGGCTGGAATGGTGTTGCGATAGTCTCGATATTACGCACACTAGAAGTTTGTGTAAATTACTCATAGAAACTTTGACTTCAAATCACTCTGACCTTTGCTAAAGTAATTACATCACACCAAAGAGAAGAGACATCAATAACAAGCAACAAATTAAACAGAGGATTATACATAGATAATTTAATTAAGATAACAAAGTGCTTTTAGATGATTTTGTAGCTATTTTTTGGAGATGGAGAATCATTGAAATTGACCTCCAAATTGAAGGAACGTCTAGCTTATAGGTCAAAAAGATAGTTTATTGACTTTTGGATGGAATAAATATCCATTTTCCATTCCGAACGGTAGAAAGTAATTTTAAATAATTTTCAAGATATGTTTTGAGTGAAAAAAAATTTCTAAAGTTAGTTTATTGAATTTTCGCCCCTTTTAGTTAGAGAATAATCAATCCATGGAAAATCATTTATAGCTGGAGAAATTATTGTTTGAAGTTAGAAAAACAAATTCTCTTACCTAAGAATGAGAGAACATTCCTGGGACTTAATTTAGGACTACAATACTCTCATTTTCCTTGAAAATCATATATTTTCTACTTAACAAACGGAGGCTAAACATCAACCTATAATCTCATCCAATTCATTGAACAGAAGCTACGTTTTTGCTTGGAGACATGCATGTGGTCATATTCTCCACCGGAATCCCCTATGTCTCACAGTGTGAAGGGACTAGATGAAATGGTACGCACTCAGTCTCGATGCAGTGCTATTCTCCCATTCGGTGCACGAACCAAGAAGCCCCCCGGGACTTTCTGGGTAAAAGATAGATGCTTTCGACGACCCTCTGTGCTTGTGGGGGCGGGGTCGGCGTCAGTCAAGCCACTCGCATCTGACCGAACGAACATGGAGTGATTCCAACACATGAAAGATGTGAAACCCACTCTTCTCTTCCTGTCTAAATTGATTGATTGATTGGATAGCCCTGACACGTCGATGAGCGAGAGAGAGAGAAAAAGAGAGAGGGACAGGGAGGGACGAGTTTCCTCTTCGCGGCCGAAAGCGAGGACCATCTGCCTCTTCTCCTCGAAAATCAATGGGACTAAAATGAGAATATTAAAAGACTAAAGTGGAAGTAAAGATAAGTCTGAAGAAAAAAAAGGAATAGCAGCGAAGGACAAATTCTGCCATTTTGGTTCTGAACAAGACGATACAAACAATCAGTCTCAATCTCAACACCGACTTGAAATGGAATCGCCGTTGGGAGTCTCTGTGTCATAAATTGTAAGAGTCGATCCTGAGCGTAATGCTTGCAGAAATGCCGAGGACGTATTCTAAAATACGAAGCCGTGCTCAGAGTTCCTAAAAGGTTGGCTCGTCAGACGACGGCGTGGACGGCGGGGTCGGCGGGGGAGAAGGCCAAGAACATGAGGGCGGCCATGATGCCAACTGGGAAGAGGAGGAGCACCAACGGCGGAGGAGGCAGGGGCGGCAACACCAGAGGCAGCACCACCATGAACGCCGCGACGGCCGCCAGTACCAGAACCGTGCCCAAGCCCGTCGCACACCTTACCATGCTCCTCCGACCACCATGCCCCGTCTCTGGAATTGTTGTCTCTTCTCTCCTCCTTTCTCCTTCCGCGATGGACTTCGTTTTCCAGCCAAATTGACGATGAAGGGGAAAGACGGAGGAATAAATAAATAAATAAAAATGAACAAGAACAAGAACTAGCAAAGCAAAGCAAGCAAGAAGAAGCGGCTTCAGAGAAAGCAAGAAGGAGAAGAAGGCAGCCTTTTTTTTAAGGTGGGAGTGGGATGGACATCGGCTCAGGGTATATATAGTTGGTGGCGTAACGCTTATGCATGAATAGTAAAATGTTTTTTTTTTCCAATCCCGGAATTCATCTTTCCCTACATATTTTGACTGTCGGTCACCAAAAGAATTTGGGCAAACAACCACCATTGTGCCTGGCTCGTTCATGTAATATGTACTAGAAGATGGGTGCATAATATATCTAATTTGACCCTCACCTGCCAATACAACTCTTCAACATTTGGAATTTTAACGATTATGCGTCAGGACGTGAATATTAATAAAATAGATCAGTTTAATGCACCTTTAACATATTAATAGTTCAATGAATAATCATTTCCAAAAACCATCGCATAGTTGTTTTGATAATTCTCATGAGAGAATCTAAGTTGAATAATTCAAATTGGATATTGCTAGTGAGAATGAAACTCCAATTGTCAAGTCGTGATTGCTAATCTTGGAAGCCTCTCTCCACTTTCTTATTACTTTGGAAAAAAAACGATGCTATGGGAAACGCCAATGTTTTTGCCAATTAAACCAAAACTTTGGAAAATCCCCTTGCATTTGTATGCGGCTTACACAGCTTGTTTAAGGGAAATTGCCTAAACATTCCTTCTTCTTCTTTTCCGGAAATCCTTTTAATCCTTTGCCATACCATCCTATTTTTATAGTAAGTCCTTAAAATCTTATCTAATCCTAATATTGCTATACAATGTTGTATCCAAGCGATACTTATTCAACATGTGGCGAAACAGAGAGTTTCTATCTTTTGGGAAATAATTAATGGTTATGCTTGAATATACATGGGTAAAATTTACTCAAAATTAATTTTTAGGTTATCAAAAACTCATTTCGAACTAATATGAATCTTCACACAAACTTACCATGTCAATTGTATAAAATTTGATGAAATGGAGAATAAATATATAATGGATATATCAATTTGAAGTCTTTGGAGACTCAAAAATTAATTTTAGGTAAATTTGTGATGGTTGTAATAATTTGTGATTTTTTTGGACTTAAAAGGATGGTTTTTTTAAGAATTAAAAGATTATATATTTGATTGCGTATGAAACGTTATCAATTAAAAAAATGGTTGAATGACGCATCAACGGTCAGGAGAAGAGGACGACGTGGGGCCCTGAGGGAAGGAGGAGATTCATCGGTTGGGTCAATTGCCAGAAAACCCGGCATCGTGCAGTGGTCCGAATCGGACAGGATCATGCTCCATGATCCCTACGAATCCATCTCGATCGCGATCCGTTGCGGTACCGCAACGTATCAACATCGGTTCTCAATAATTTTTAACCTATTAGTTCTCTCGTCTTATGAAAACAATATCTTTCGATAGCTAATGTTAATCAATATGTATTGGAGAATGCAACCCTCTCTTGTTTGGTACTATCGTTTTTGTCTTATTTCTTGGTATGGCTTCTCATTTTTATTTAAAACAATTTGTCTTTTCACGAGTAGGGTGCAATGACGAAGTGGTTCTCCAGCAGCAACATGGTGATAGAAAAAGGAGACCGGTCCTTGTCCCGGTAACGATAAGACGAGACAGAGCTGTTTATGGCAACAAATATTATTTTTCTAAGTTATATGTCGTAGGATAAAAAATTACAAAAAACCAGAGCAACTTGATGCTGATCTTTTCTTTGGACTTAGCGAGGTTATAGAAATGGGAGTACCGTAGCATCAAGTGCAAATACAAGTTGGTCACTACTTGTGGGGCATCAGGAATAAAAATGACAACTTGTGATCACGCTTGCTTGGGATGCTTTTCCAAAGGAACAAAAAAGGAGCAAGAATTTTAGTCAGCTGCAACATGAGATCAGTAGGGTTTATCTCACATGGCCAGCAGTGAAATTTCTACGGAAGATTTAGATATTCAACGTTAACGTGTATCTCATTCATAAAATCATATGGGGGAAAAGGCGATGTACAATTCCATGGGCACTCCGTCCGTTTATTTCTTCCTTAGATGACCGAGCTTTTTATAGATTCAATCCGATTGGAGCTTTATTCCACCGGGCGACTCATGTTCGATGCAATTTCCAACCTTGGCGGCTTTAGTATGTACAGATGCATTTGATTTCTCTTCCTCATTCTTCCTTCTCCGTCGACTTTCCCAGCATTTGGAGCATTGGTTATCTTAATAGATGGGTCGGTGAATCAAATGTGAGCTTGAAAAACGCATCTCTCGAGGGTTTAAACTTCAATGAACTTGGCCAATGGCCGCAACACTTCCTCACCCGTCGACCAAAAAGCAGCTATTCAATGGCAAGTGATGTCTTTTCCGTCGTCAAAGTTTCAAAATAAAGAATGAGATTCATAGACTTTCTGTCTCTCTCCCTCCCTCCCTGTCTCCCTAATTCCGAGAAACGTAGAGGGGAAGAAGAATAAGAAATCCTCACGGATAGGACGGCGCTCGCATGGCGTCCCAATTCAGTGAACACGAGCAATTTGGTAGCTTTGCTTTAATTGAACAACATGTGCAAGTGGGCGCGATTGCACTCTCTGCACTTGGGCGTGCTTTTTTTCTCTTCCCTCGGCGTGCAATGTATCTTGATTTTTGTTTCCCTCTTTTTCCAATGTGTTCAAAGCTCCTATGCTTCTCTCTCTCTCTCTTCCCGACATGCGCAGATGCCTATTGAATTCTCGGTGCGGCTCTGTACTGTTTTTGGTGGTGGAAATCGCGTTGAGAAGACCAAAGCAGATTCTCAATTCCCCTCGAATTCTTTCCATTCCGAGATTCGGGTCTCGGTCAGTTCATGACCCGAATTGAACTAAGACATTAATTTAGATTTTTGTGTGGCCAAAACCTGTTGTGTCATTTAGATCATGGCCGAGCCGACATGCACCATACTTTGGAGGGTCGTCTTGAGAACAAGCAGCCTTGGAGGTTTCGTTGTTTGTGATGTGTAATTCGGCTTGCTGAAAGAGATTCAAGCCGACCTAGGGAAGCTCGGGAAAATCTATGCATCGCAACTAACCCCCCTAAAACTTACCTCACAGCACTTTAAATTAGGAACATTGTAATTATTAGATGAGTTGTTAATCAATCTTTAATAGTCACCTCTCCTTTGCTAACTTCCTTTTCGGTCACCACTCATTCTTTTCTCATTTAAATGCGACGGCTTTCATTTTCTTGCACAATCAAATGTACATAACTAATTTAACACTGATATCATCAACATGTGCATGAAAACTAGAGTCGCATAAATTTAGGAAAAGATAATGGATCTAGAATGGTAGACTCCTCTTACTTCATTTTTCGTAATTATATGCATAAGAAGCCTCTAGTTAACGTTCCATAACTATTTTTACATGATAAAATAAACCATTTTTTTTCCGTTAGGACCTTGATCAAGAGGGCATTTAAACATTAGTAATGATTTGTTTATTTAATGTCTATAGTGTGTGTACATACATAAATATGTACATGCCCATGTGTATCTTGGATCTTGGATACACACAACTAAATGCTGTCGATGCATTAACATCTGATCTACGCCATATTTCCCGACTTCTTCTTTTGTTCTTGTTTTTTTTTTCGTTCTTTTTTTGGTTTT